>APFE031217530.1:368058-401941 GCA_000404065.3 Pinus taeda
TTGAACGAGTTTTGAAGACCCCGGATCTAGTTTCATCCATCCGGGCTGCGATATATTCAGGAATATAAAAACATCAAGTGTACATCATTGCCAAATAGATGATCATCCAAATCAAAGGATGATGAGTCCGTATCATCAGTCTGCCACACAGACGATTGTCTGTCCTATGTACATGAAAATGAATTTATAATGCTGAGCATGGGAATGCCCTCCTCAGCTAGATCATAAAAAAATGTTGTCAAAATAATGTATTGTATTGTATCTTATTACAGGTCGCCTCCCAGCTTGAAAAAACTTCGAATCCTCATAGTAAAGCATTTCACCCGACATCAGAAAGATTAACGACCTCATGCTTTAGGGGGAAACTATTATAGACATTTTTGAAAACTTCAACCCCAATCATAAATGTCCATAAATCAGAGAGAGGACACTAATCAAGATCCCAGAAGATGACTCACCTCCCTATAATCATCTATATATGGATCCCTCATCACAGAGATCTAGAGGCTGGAATTTTGTATCTTATAGAGAAGTGTTGTTGGTTTTCTGGTGTACATTCATAGTGTTGGGTGATCTAAGCTTTGCTTGAGGTGAAGAAGGGCTTCTAGCTGGAGGATGATGCTGGGTCAGAACATATGGTTGTTATCCTCTCGCTACTTTTCATCTTAATAAAGCTATTCTAGTTTTCCTCCATATTCTTGTGTACTTGTTTATATATGCATTTGTATGGTTAACGCACATCTGATCCTGTGTTATTTATGAATATAGATCTTTGTTCTTCGATAGTAGTATGTTGTTGTGATTCCACAGGTGCTCTTTGAAGCTGGGTAGATGAAGAAGAAGTGGCGAAGCTCTATCAGGAAGGAGAGGAAATCAAGTGCAAGACTAAGGTTGGTCTCCTTGGTTCCCCTCTTGTCTATTTTCATAAAGGAAAACAAAAGTAGACTTTACTTGTTTTTTTCTAAGATAGGTACCAGTCTTAGTGGGAATAGTAGCATCCAAGTGGACACTATTCCTGGTAACAGTGGGTTACCCTTTTAAAAATGGAAGAATGGGACCTGGCTGGCCATGAGAGGTTCCCCCACCTCGCGACATAGACCTATTTGAAGTGAGTGTATTAAAAAGACTCAAGTGTCACCGAGTTAGAGTTAGTTGAATGAATCCACCGAGTAGAGAAATCCGGGTTGTTGAACCTATTGTGGGTACCCTACTACCACCGCTCCAACATTAATACCACCTATATACGGCTGCTACTAACCTTGGTGCATGATGGGTGCTTATGGCTTGGCTCGCCTATCCCCATCACAGACATGCTCATCCACATGATCACGCTCCTGCCGCATGAAGGTCTGAATCCAACCAAGGATTTTAGTGGAAACACAAGCGAGAGAGACTTGGCAGAGAGGATGAAGAATAAGTTTGAGCTTATCAAGAAGTTGTGTGGTTACTCCATAACCTCCATCACTGATCCTGTGGTTCAAATTGCCACCCAAATACTAGCTGGTAAGGTTATGAGGAAGTGTTGTGTGAACAAGGTTTCGACACCTGTTATCTTATTAGCTGCACATTGTGTGGGGGGCATGAAATTTAACTGGTCGTGTTATTTATGTAGCAATTTCATTGTGAATCATTGAAAGGCTCAAGATGAGAGCAAGACCTTCCACTATGCATGGTTGTTGCTCTCCATTGTGCTAGTTTCTTGGGAGCTGCTGGAGGACAGCCAGTTTCCTCCATTGAAGGTAATATTACCGGAGGCTACGCATTTTTCCTCCCTCTGGGCCATGAAGGACCCGCTGCGGGTCACAAAGAGGAAGATATTATGGGTTTTGATGAAGGTGAGCATCCACATGGCCATCAACCAATGCCCACAGTTGTCCCTAACCATGTATGAACAACTGTCCGAATATGCTGAATTCAAAGCAGACTTCCACCACGTTTATATTCGAGTGCGGAAGGACCCACAACAGAAGTAGTTCGATCTACCATATCTTGCCACTGATGATGACATACAGGAAGTAATCAAGTAATCAAGCGCTATCCAATAGACTGGGACTCTCCATCCAGCTAGCGATGAGTACCAACAAAGGCACAGGGAGTTCAACAGAGAAAAAGCAAAAGGATGCAGTGAAGCAGGAAACACAAAAGTTGGCCACACAATGAAAGAAGGATGTCGAGGATAAGGCTCGGCTAGAAAATGAGTGCGATACAAAGTAGCAGGATAAACAAGAGCAATGCGACTCTGAGGAGAGTATTGAATCCCCTTCATCTGAAACCGAGGAGGAAGAGCAGTCGGCGTAGGGCAATGGAGGTGATAAGGGGCAGAGCACTCCATTTTGGGTAAAGAGGTACAGAGAAAAATAGGAGGAAGGGTCCTGGAAGAATACATAGGTGAATAAACCACCATTGGATCCCATTACACTGATAGAGGGCATTATCGTTGAGATTAGGGACAAAGTGCATGACACTACCTCCGAATTTTTGCAGCAATTCGAGCAACAATATATGTAGTCTTTGGGTAATGTTCAGAAGGATCTGCATGAACTACAGATCCAGATTAGCAGGATACAGGTGGGCGCAGGTTAGGTGAGCACCGCACAGACAAGCCTGGCACTGGGGAAAAGTCAAGCCACAGAGTTGGTAAGGACAGTGGATCTCAGGATAGTCGCACTACCAGAAGGGTCCCTAAGCATGGAATCGATTGATGATAGGATCCTTGTTAACATCTTGAAGAACATCAGCCTCAATGTTGCATTGCTCCCTAAAGAATTTCTTCACACGCTACTGGCAGGAGTGAAAACAAAGCTGAGAGCTCGGTTGCAGCATGCTCTCAGCTTAATAAGTGAGTATCGCGTGAACAATGTGTAAATGTTCACCGGGAAGACAGATGCCTTGAAGGCAAGGGATACGATCCAAGCATAGAGCACCCAACTAGCACCTGTGGTTGTAGAAGCATGAACGGCAGTGCTAGAGTTGCACATACTTGAGGAGGAACCTCTCAAGGCCAAGATATGGAAGCTAGTTGTGGGCATCCACGATGCAAAGGTAGAGGTGGCAAGAGTTCAATTTGAACCAACATCAAAATCATAGAACTAGAGCTTAAGTCACAACCTTTGACTCTGCCAGATGTCAGGGAACAATGCGAGTTTCCATTAAGGAAGGGATGGCTACTGTGGATGTCGCAGTCGTGGACTGTACAACATTGTTTGAATAGGTCGTGGAGTTGGTGACAAAACTGCGGGAAGACCCCAACCTGCAGTGAGTAAATATAGAGATCTGCGAACTCCAGAAGCAGTATGACAAGGTTAGGGAAACCGCGCGCTCTATTGCTACAGCGCAACACCTTGCCATGTTGCAAGAGGGGAATAAACTCCTTGGACAAGTGGAAGCAGTGCAACAAAAGGAAGCAATACTTAAGGCTAGGTTGGGTCCTTGGTTGGAAGAAGCCTACCATGTCTCAACCAACATTTAGGAAAAGCTAACGAACTTGCAGCTCACACAACAGTAGATCAAGCAAGCTGGAGAAGGACCAGCCATAGAGTAGCTAGTTGAACAAGTGCAGTAGGTAGCCACACATCGCACTACTAAGGTAGCAGTGGTGCAGGTGGAGCTAAGGGATCTTCGCAGTAAGATCACTATGCCAACTGAGTGACTCGAGGGCGTGTCATGACCTTTGTGTTGGGGGCCTGTTGGGATGGGGTCCCCTAGGTTAGTTTTGGGGGAAAACCCCAAATGTTGATATAAAAAGATGTAAAGTCTTCGAAAATTATGGATGCAGAGTGCGTAGCTAGTCAAGAGTCAAAAAGGGTTTTTACCCTTGTTTATGTAAACTTGAGTCAACTTTTGAGATCTATCCATAGTCCACGTACCATAGGATTGTATAAATAGGTATGTCTTAGAGAGTCTAAGGCATAATAGAAGATATAGACGTCCTTGTCTATGGGTATGATGGAATGAGTATAGCACAGAGGAGTAAGTCTTAGAGGGGTGAAAAGGCCTTATAGCTAAGTGCATAGAGGCCTAGAGTAAGGTCCGAAGCTAAGTGCATTGACCCCTGTAGTTGAGTGTGCAAGGAAGTTTTGAGTTTGTAAACCCTTACTGAAGATCAATAAAGAAGACTATTACAGAAATTCCTGTTTTTTATCTCTTTACTTCTGTTAAATATGAATGTGATATATGTTGTGGTAAATTTATGTCTTTATGAAATAATGATGTATTTATGCGCAAATTTACTAGATACATCCAATTAATTGAATGCAATTAATCTTAAGTGATTACATGAAGATCATAATAATTCCTGTTATGTTAGAGCACTTAGATAGATCTGAGTAAATATTGATCTACGAATAATCAATGGTGCATGTAAGTAGCTAATCCATCTACTCAGGGTCTGAAAATGAAGATCATATACCTTCATGAAGGTCTAGAGGCCATTCAAGGGAAGATATAATACCAAGCCTTAAGGGATTACACATCTGTGTGAAGGTAGATCTAGGGCATAAAAAGACATCACACTGATCTCTGGATGCGAAACTTGGTTCTAGCATCCCCCCATACTACTTTGGGTGAAACATCATTCTGCGCTACGTGTGTTTATGTCGAAAGGGCCAGTAGTGTAGGGTTTTTTTTGGCGCAACTAACTCTGAACCTAGGATAGAACCCAGTAAGGCAACACCAAAACCTGGGGTATAATATTCTCGTAACAAAATTGGTAACTCTACTGGGGAATACAATCTTGTATTTTCTTGGTTGGGTTGTTTCTCTCTTGCTCTAGGCCTTCTTATTTGGTTTCTTGATTTTTCCAGTATCTTTGACTTGTTTACAATCTCATAAAAAAATCTAATCTTTTGGATCAGGCCTAAATTTTTATTTCTCTTTGCCAACTTTTTTATACACGAATTTTAATTCATACAATCGTGTATTCAAGTGCTTTTGTCCAAAGAAACATGTGTATACATGAGTTTTCTAGGGTACAGTCACGTATACATGCCATTTGTCACTGAACAATTGTGTATACTTGGTTTTGAATGAATTTTTCAAATGCTAAGTCCAGTAAAGGGTTTTGCCTGATTTTTATTGCTTTTGTTTAGTCATTGATTGTGTGGGAGAGTCTTTCTTCTTGCAGATTTTCAGTTTCCTATCTCTCTTTGTGGAAAAACCTAGTCAACCTAGGGTTTTCTTTTTGGTGAAGTGTTAGTTTCTGCGTTTGGGTTCAAGGCTTCTCAATGAAGTTCTTGGCTATTCTGAAGTTTTGGAAAAGGGAATTGGTCTCAATTCAATTATAACCAATACTTTACATTTCTTTCCTTTCTTTCTTGAAAGTTGACATATTTGGTTTTTTCTTGGTTTTAGAGAATGTCCTTCTTGCAATCTTGAAAAGTTTTCTTGGTCTTCATGAAATCTTTCTTGTTTGCTAGAGTTTTTTATGATGTTGTTCAAATCAATTTGTTTGATTTTGTAGCCTCTTTTCACTTTAAGTATTATCATGTTAATGATCCCTATGGCTTGTGAAATTTGAGGTTCTTTATGCTTGAATTTTATCTTGAAGTCTTTAGTAGCTTTTGTTTTCTCAAGAACTCTTTGTGCCCTTAAAAAGAAAAAAGATAAAAACTTCTTGTTGTTGCCTTTCTTTTTCTTTTTGGTTTTGTTTTTGGTCTTCTTATCATTTTTTAGTAAGTCTAAAGTCTTTTCATTAGGTTGAATTTTCTTGATTTTGGGGAAAAGTTTTTGGTTGAATTTGTTCCTCCCTTTTGTTAAGTTTTAGCCTCTTGATTTCTTTGAGAAACACATTTGCTTGATTTAAGAGTAATCCATAGAATCTTGCATAAGAATTTTTAGTTTGAATTAGGATAGTTGCATTGTAAGTATTTTTACTCTTTTTGTAGATTTTGAGTGTGCGAGCGTGTGTTTTGAAAAAATAAAAGAGAATTTTAGCTTTCATAGTTTGTTCGTAGAACCATGTAGAAATATCTTTCAGTGAAGAAAAAAGAGTTGCATACACATGTAGCCAAGTTTTCTATTGATTTCTTTTTGCGTAAATAGCATCATAATTTGCACTTCCATTTTACCCTTGAATTAAAGAACAACCATTAAAATCAAGTGCTAAAACTAAAATGAACTAGAATTTTTTGATTTGTCATAGTTACACCAACTAGTATAGGTCATTTAGGGCCTTGGAATAAGTGTGTGGAGAGTTAACTCTCCAAGGCCACTCTAGATTTAAACATACAAGTTAATTAAAAAAGTGAAATCCAGTGTCATGAAAGTTGTCGAGGAAATCTCTTCTCTTTTGGGAGTTAAGCAAGAGGGCGAGTGAAGGTAGCTAAGAGAGATACCCCCTCTCCTACTTGTTGGATTCCGACCAAAGACTATTCCCCCCGACTTCCGATACTAACTGGTGAACTTAGTTTCCATTCCTAGGTACCACATAGGTGACTGTGGGGGGGGAATACCCATGGTACCTGAGGCAAACGTTGTATCACTCTCATTAGTACTTCTGGAGGGTGCCCTTGCGAAGCTCGGGTACTTGCACCAAAAAAGGATTTTGATTGGGGGTCATCGTAACTATTTTGGTTACCTTCACTGGTAGGCTTGGGCCATAATTATCCCAAACTATCTTCGGAAGTTCCTTTACGCTTTCTTGTATTTTGGTGTCCAGTCTTAATCACTTAGAGTGGAAATACATGGAATCCATTGGATTTATTGTATCTTTAGGGACATTTCAGTGAGTGCTCTTTGCTCCTATATTGCCATAGCTTTATCATTTTTTGATTCTTTACAAGCTCTCTTAATAATTAAAAGTGGCTAATCGACCAATGCATCGGTCCAGGAGGCTTCGTGGGCTCTCAACTATGATTGTAAAGCCTTCTCCTAGAAGGAATTGGAGAACTTCTGTTGGTGATTTTCAATCAGTAGTAGCAAACATATCGAATATTGATCCTCTGCTTCAAGCTATAGTTTCACAGGGTGGACCTAGTCTAAGTCGTGATTTGGATAGGGACACTCCAGTCCTTTCTAGGATTCGTAATTCCCCAGTGACTCCTTATTCACCTCTTCCTCCCAATTATCCAAACGTTCTATTATACATTGGGACCTCAACTCACAAGCCAGCAAGCCCTGGTTTTTATCGTCAATTCCTTCGATGACCACTGCTGGGAGCACGAATCCGGCTATAAGTGCTACTAGTCAGCATAATCCTCTTTCAATTCAAGGAGGAGGTACTATTTCTATATCTACTATCACTCCTAGTACTTCAATATTTGGCTCTACCTCCATTCCATGTTTGAGTGGGGGAACCCAAGCTTTTTCTTCCCACACTGGTTCCTTCCTCTTTGGGATGCCTTCTAGGGAAATTCCTTCAGTTCCTCTAACTATGTCATCCATTTTTTCCACAACTATGACTTCAATGGATAGTGGTTCAGCCTCTTTCCAAGGTTTTTCTTCTAGAAGTGGTCATATACCTCGTTCTAACTCTTCTTTAGGATCTCTTCCTTTCTCTGCTCAAGTTAAAAGTTATAATCCTTTTCAAGGATGGACTAACCCTACTTTTAGTAGTTTAGGAGCTTGGAATAATAAAAGGGGAACATTCCTTACTCCTTCATAAGTTTCTTTCGAGGTTATTCTCCCTTCGCCAATGCATGGAACCCTTACCATGGGGTCTCCTCTCCTTTTAATACTTTGCTTGGGGGAAATTTTCTTGGTTATGGTAACCTTTCGGAAGGAGGTGGTCAAACTCTGAATTTTTCTGGACCACAAGGTTTTCCTTACAGTTTAGTTTCTTCTATGAACAATCTTCAACAACCAGGTGCCTTTACAAATCCAGGATATTCTTATGAAAATGTTGGGAATCCTACTTATGGTGGTGGAATTCTCAATCTCCTCTGTGCTTACCATTCCTGACAACCCTAAATTTTCCAGATCTCTCAAAATTAACAAACAATCCAATCCAATATAATCTTGCTTGGCCTCAAGTACCCACCAAACTTCTATCGGATATTCCAAAATTCGAAGGAAAGACTGGAGAGGATCTGACTGACCATATAGCAACATTCCATTTATGGTGTTCATCTAACTCCCTAATTCATGATTCAATTAGGTTGAGATTGTTCCAATGCACCTTAACTATAAATGCTACTAAATGGTATATTGAGCTTAGTGAGGGTACCTAATTTTCTTCATTTGGTGAATTGGCTATTATGTTTTTGAACCATTTTCAGTGGCTCGTTTGATATGATGTTGGAACTGAGTTATTGACTAGTTTCCAACAAGGTAAGGCAACTCACATTTCTGACCATATTCAGGAATGGCAGAGAAGGAAGAGGCTCATCAAAGCCTATATTCCTAATGAATTCCTTCTCGAATGGTTTTTAAAATATTTACAGCTAGAAATTTCCAAGGATGTATCGCTCTCCAAGGGATTCACCAAATAATAGGCTATCTTTAGAGCCCAACAGTTAGAACTCATATATTCTTAGTCTAGGATTCTTGAAAATATTTTTCCTGATGCTCCTCGATCCAAGATAGATTTATCCAAACCAAATGCAGGTCCCCATGCCAACAGGATAGTCAGATCAATCGATAACAACATGGCTAACCTGTTAAGTCAATTACAACAATTGTCTTTATAAACTGATTCTTTGATTCAGTCATCACCGTCAGCGCCTATGCCTTCTCAACCATCAACTATTAACGTTGTCCAATATTCTAACCCCAAAGGAAATAAATAATATGATGGGAAGAAAAAGGGACATGGTAAGAAGAAACATAAGGATGGGAAGCGGAATGAAAAAAAACCTAGTAATAACACTAGGGAGGGTAAAAAGGAGTCCAAAAATAAAGTTAAGTTTCCATGTAAATTGTGTAATGGAGACCATTTAAGTAATCTTTGCCCTAAGATTCAGGATTCTTAGCACTTGCTAGTGTAGCAGGGTTCTTCTAGCTCCCAAGTTGTTATGTCTAACCTTTTTCCCCAAGGGCAGCAAATGTTTGCTGGCGTGAATGCTAAACTAGAACCCCCATAGGGGGCAACCAAGAAGGGGAAAATCCATCGAATGCGTACATGATGAGTTCTCATGTTGATGTTGCTATAATATCACATGATTATGGTGAAATGGAATCCTCTAAGGCTACGTCCGCTCCTGATTTTTCAGAGCTACTCCATATTGAAAGGCCCACACTTGATCCTATACCTCAGATGTTGAAAGGCTCTACAAAACATTCAATGATTAACCTTAATGCTAGGGCTACCCAGAACTACTCCATTGTTGAAGATCTGGCTCAAAGTCCTTGTGTGATGTCTGCGTTAGAGGTACTCCAATCATGTCCATCACAAAAGAGTGTGTTGCTCACTGCGATTGGGGCAATATATCCAAAGAACTCTCTTATTGTTACATTTGACATGTCAAATATTAAGAAGAGACTACCTCATCACATGGCTTTCCAGATTAAATCTACATATCGAAAGATCAATATATTTCAAACTATAGTTGATGAGGGAGCTTCCACTTGTGTCATGTCAATTGCATGTTGGAAAGTTATCAGATCTCCTCAAGTTGTTCCTTCACCTACTCTCTTGACTGAATTTGATGGTAATTCTCATAGGCCACATGGAATTATTCCTCCCTTTCGTATCTGTGTTGGGGGCAAGGTGGTTAATATCAAGGTAGAAATAGTCGATGCAAATTTGGATTATAATCTTCTATTGGGATGAAACTGGATTTATGAAATGGATGCTATTGTATCATCATTATTTCACATCCTATGCTTTCCCCATGAAGGGAGAATTTTTAATGTTCATTAGATGGAGTATTCTCCGAAAGAATCTAATGTATCCTCTGATTTTATCGTTCCCTTGTTGAATAATTTCAAGCATCCTGTTGAGAATTTAGGAGTCGGAATGTATTCCTCTTTGATGGGTACTTTTCATCTTCGTTCTCCTATCACTCGAATAAATTCCATTTCATCATTCAAGGCCCCTTCTTGAAGAGAGTTCTTGAGAACTCATTATTTTTCAGATCCTTGGCCCTTACCCTCTTCTACAACCACATTTGAAGCTGGGAAAGTGGGTGGAATGGCATATCCCATTTTTGCAGCTGAAATTTCATACCAATTTATAGTTAATATTGTAGATTCCAATCCTACTCCTCTTTCACTAGAGGATTTGGATGGAGATGTGGCTATGGCTTAGAATCTTGACTCTACTTCTTCTATGGACTGCCTTGATACTGTTTTACCATATTATGAGGAAGAAATCCTAGAAGCAATGATGGGTATATCAAGACTATGGGATGATTTGCATCATCGGTCATATTTTCTCCTAGACTTGCATGAAGTAGAATCAAGTTTGTCTAGCCCTTTGTCAACTGGTGGTGTTCACAAAATTTTAAACCCTTTGGCTCTAGCATAGATTTTTGCCGAAGGTAACATGTATCTCCTTTTGGAAACTGTTCCAGTGAACGTCTCTAGGAATCTGAATATAATTTAGAATGTTTTCATCAGAGTCAAATGCTCCCTTGAAGAAATTCAAATATAGACCGATCTTTTTAAAGATTGTTGTGATGTGTTTTCTTGGTCTTATGAGGAAATGCTTGGAATTGATCCATCAATAGTCCAACATGAGATCAAGACTTACATGAATGTGAAGCCTGTACGGCAAACGCTTCAGCCAGTAAACCCTAGGAAAGCGGCAACTATCAAAGTCGAGGTTGAGAAGTTGGTTAAGGCAGGTTTCATATATCTCGTTCCATTGACTGAGTGGGTTTAAAATCCAGTCTCAGTTGATAAAAAACAAGGAATGATCCACGTATTCATAGAATTTAGGGATTTAAATAAGGATTGTCCAAAAGATAATTTCCCCACACATTTTATTGATCAGATTATCGATGAATGTGCGAGAAATGAGATTTTCTCCTTCATGGACTGTTTCTTGGGTTATAATCAAATTACTATCCGTCTTGAAGATCAACATAAGACAACTTTTATTTTCCCCTGGGGTACCTTTGCATACAAAAAGATGCCTTTTGGCCTTAAAAATGTTGGAGCGACTTTTCAACAGGCCATGTCCTATGCTTTCCACAATATAAAACATATCATTGAAGCTTATTTGGATGACCTAGATTCTCGTTCTCGAAAGAGAATTGATCATCCTCATCATCTTCAATTAATGTTTTAGCGATGTCGTTATTATAAAATACGGTTGAATCCTAATAAATGCATTTTCGCTGTCACGTCTGGTCAGTTATTGGGATTCATAGTGTCTAATGAAGGGATTCGTGTAGATCCTTTCAAGGTTGAGGCAATAATTCAATTGTCTCCCTCGTCTATCATTCGTCAACTTCAAATTCTCAAAGGAAAAGCTAGTTCCTTGAGGAGATTTATCATCAATTACGCTGATATCACAAAGGGATTTATGAGATTGCTCAAAAAAGGAGTTACATCTCTTTGGGATGATTCTACTCAGGGCTCGTTCGATACTTTGAAAAAAGCATTGACCTATGCTCCTTTACTGAGTCTACCTTATTATAGCAAGGATTTCCTCTTATATCTCATTGTGGCAGAATCAACCATCAGTATGGTTATGGTTTAGGAAGAGGATGCCCTCCATGAGAACGTGATTTATTATCTGAGCCGAGGCTTGGTAGGTCTTGAATTATGATGCTCTCCTGTAGGGAAGTTTTCTTTGGCAGCATGTTGTCAAGTGGCTTCGACATTATATTTTTCTTAGAAAAATTTTGTCTTAGCGGCTATCAACCCATTTTATTTTTTTCTCAGTAGGCGAGTGATTGGGGGAAAATATAACATATGGATTTTTATTTTACAAGAATTCTATCTCGAGTTCTTGTCAGCCAAATCTAAGAAATCGTTAGTATTTGTGGAATTAATCACAAATTTTCCTTGTGACGAAGAAACGGTTTATGAGGAATCATTCCATGATGAACATTTTTTCCTTATTTCTTCAAAAGATCCTTCGTATGGAGATATTATAATATATCTTTAGACTTTGAAGTTTCCTCTCACTTTTTTCAAAGGATAAGTGGAGAAAATTGCGCCACTTAGCTAAAAGTTATGTTATTATAAGTGACACTTTATATCATCATGGGGTTGATTCAATCCTTAGATGTTGCTTAACCTCAAAAGAAGCTGAGTTAGTGCTAAATGATTTCCATAGTGGAGCTTGTGGTGGTCATCTATGTAGGATTTCTATAGCCCAAAAAAATATTGTGTGCAGGTTATTTTTGGCCTTCGATTTTCAAAGATTATGTTGAAGCGGTCAAAAAATTCCATCCTTTTCAAGTTTAAACTCAAAAAATGCATGCTCATCCAGCTCCGCTCTTTCATGTTAATATTGTCAGTCCATTCACAAAGTGGGGCATTGATCTTACTACTTGTAACCCACCTTTGGCAAAGGGCCATAAATATATTATTGTAGTAGTGGACTACTTTACTAAGTGGGCTGAAGCTATGCCCATTGTTGTGAATGATGGTGAAATAACATCCTTGTTTCTATTCAACCAGGTAATTTCTAATTTTGGTATTCCAAAGGAGATTTTCACTGACCATGAAAATCATTTCCAAAACAAGATTATGGTTGAATTGGCTCTCAAGTTAGGTTTCCAGCAAGAGCATTCATCTCCTTATTATCCTTAGGCCAATGGTGAAGTGGAAGCCGTGAATAAATCCCTGAAATTTATCTTACAAAGGAAAATTGATAAAGATCGATTCAATTGGCATACCATGTTATATCCTGCGCTTTGGGCAGACCAGATGTCGGTTAAGACCAGTACAAGTTTCACTCATTTTCAACTAGTTTATGGTTTGGAATCAATCTTCACTATGGAATGTGAAATTACTTCTTTTAAATTAGTTGTAGAACTTATTCCAGACACTTCTAGTCTTGAAGAACACCTCGTTTATTTGGAATGTCTTGACGAGCAGTGTCAAAATGCAGCCACAATTAACAAAGCTCATAAAAAGAGAGTGAAGATCCAATATGATAAGGTTGTGTGTCCTAGGGTTTCCTCTGAAGGTGACCTTGTCCTGGTCTATGGCCAAGACAAATATGCCTTGGGGATAGGCAAGTTCAAACTCATGTGGTATGGTCCTTTTATCATTAAAAAGGTCTTGAAAAAAGGAGATTACGAATTGGTTAATTTTGGTGCAAATGACCTAGAGGAGCCCAAAAATGGGATCTATCTTAAGAAGTATTATGCCTAGGCTTCTGCCTAGCATTTTATTGGTTGTAGATATTGTATATATTTGTGCATATATGTCTATAGGTTTCATAGTGGTATCAATATTTTTAATCTGCTTTGGTAGGTATCGATGGATGATCTGGTATATCTAGGGTTCACCAATGGTGCTAGTCGACATACCCAGAATTTGACTTCTGCGGCTTGGGTGATTTACTATCCATCCGGTCAGTTGTTGGTTTGAAGAGGCATATGTATCGGCCCTGCTTCAAACAATGTTGCCGAATATATTGTTGTTGTTAACTTACTATTTGAAGAAATATCTCTTGGTATTGATTCGTTAATAGTATACTTTGATTCGCAACTGGTGGTGTCTCAGTTAAACAACATCAATCATGTGAGCGATCCTAATTTATATTGCCAATTTTTGAGAGTGCGTTTATTACAAAGATTATTTAGTTTTTATCACATTTATTCATATTCTATGATCAGAAAACCCATTTGTTGATTCCATAGCTAATCAAGCATTAGATTTGCATATTAATCATTTATCACATTAAAAATAAATAATAAATAATTAAAAATCCTCTATATATATGGTCATCACATCATGAAACTGTATATATATAGATAGAAGTTTTATGTTCAAAATATTATACAAAATCTAGACAAAAATGTCATACAAAATTAGGGCTTAGGCCCATTCATGTCTATCAAAAGTATGAAGACATCTCTAATCTATATATGGGTGCCCTGCCCTGGATGTGCATCTTGGAAGAAGACGATGGTAGTAGCCACCCATCGGAAAAGTCACACCCACTCTCGTGGTACTCCTACCACACATCTCTGCATTGTCTCTGGTAGATCCTCTATCGCTGCCATAGGTACTTGGTGAGTCAATCTCTCCAATTTCCTTTGTATGGCATGGAGAACTCTCTCAGTCTCAATTTTGACACCCTCTACATCTCTTCCACGGTGCCTATGCCAGGGTAGACCCTCAGGTATTACTGGGCCCACATTTGTATCATGATCAAATAATTTTGTAAGAATTTTTGTCTCATAAAAAAGAATTTCAATTCAGAATTTTGAAATCCAAAAAAAAAATAACATTTAAAACTTAAAAACATTTTACCAATGGCACCCCATGCAACGTCAGGTGGAAGCACTAGAACTAGATCTGCATTGAAATCCATGCCTGCATAGGGGTAGTCCTCAATGGAAATGACTTGTTGTTCCCACTAAAGGAAAAACCTGTCATCAAATGTCATTCTAGGCACATAACCACCCCCTAGTCTCTTCATCAAGTCAACCCATCTACCTATCCATGGATCTATTGGGCTGCTGATGGTGGAAATCACCTTGGGTAAAAATCTTGGTATCCTCTCAAAGAAGAAAGTGCAAAGGATAGTACCATACCCAAAATGTTTGGTATTACTCTTCTTGATGGAGTTTTTTTTTTAGATTAATTATGAGGGTTGTGCACCAATCAAAAATTGTGGTGAGGAAATCTACTACCAAGCTCATTGTCACACGTGAAGCTTGGTGAAAGGAGGTTGATCCTTCTACCCTCACAATGGTAAAAAGGATAATCCTTAGGGGCAGACTCTCCACATTGTTGATTGGGATCTGCATCCCTACCTTCTTGTTACACAGTAAAATGTCACTGCCATCATGTCAGTCTCCCTACTGTGCCATAAAACCACATTCACCTATACTCACGCTCCTCAAAATGGCTAAAAAACCCTCTTTGCCTAAGTCAAATGGATCATCGCGACTGTTAATAAAATAACCGCGCTGACGGGCGGAGGACAGTGTATCTGTTGCTCTGCCAGCGCGGAAGCACACGTCTTTTCCGCGCTGGTCCCATTTTCACGAACAGCGCCTCCTCCGTTTGTCCTTTTCGCGCTGACCAGACCTCTTCTACGTCGGTTTGTGATGTCAGCACGGCAGTTCACGGGTTTTCCGCGCTGATCCTGTTTGGGCGAATTTGTTCCAACAACCAGCCTTCCAGATCCCTCCAGAACTGGTTGTTAGCATTGTTGAGGTGCCATCCTTTCTCTGGCATGTCTGTTCGACTGACCATCCACTTATCTTGGGGAAAGCTCATCCTTTACCTATTCATGGAGACTCCTTCTCCTTTATAAGCCTCCTCCATTGCCCATGAGCAGCTAGTTTGGAACATATAGACTTTGTTGAAGGAATTCTTAGTGCATTTGAGTGTTGCTCTTTGTAGGCATTTAGTGT
Source organism: Pinus taeda (assembly GCA_000404065.3). Lineage (NCBI taxonomy): Eukaryota > Viridiplantae > Streptophyta > Pinopsida > Pinales > Pinaceae > Pinus > Pinus taeda. Next base: position 383,487 of record APFE031217530.1, read on the forward strand.
GTGGTGTGAGGATTGCTTGGAGCTTGAGGAAGGTCATGAGCTTGTGGCCTTGTATGTGAGAGAGAGACCTTGTGACTTGGGAGTTTTGATCCAAAGGTGAATGCTTGGGAGACATGCTAGCTGGACCCTCTAGGGAAGGACGCAGCGTCAGGACCTCGGTTGTACCTTACTCTACTTTTTGTTAATAAAGATAGATGACTACTCTTATGGTTCCATTTACATGTGTTCAATGAATGATTCATGCAAATTGTATCTTTCCTGACCGATACATAGTTGTTTTTAGTAGATTTTACGTTCTTGTTTGCTCTCTTTTGCTCGTGCAGGTGTTCATCCGCGAAGATAGCGGGGAATTATGATCGGCTGGAGCGAAAGATCGAGAGGGATATCTCTTCGACAAACAAGCGTTGGAATCCAAGTAAGTTATTCTCACCTACTTGTTAATTACAACTAGGAACCTGCGGTGTAGCATTGTTCGATTGTTGCTAGACTCCTGTTGGGCTAGTAGGGATCGCCTCTATCCGTAGAGGGGATTTACCTATCCAACACTTCTCATTGTTTCCCAGTCAGTAAATGTGAATTTAATCGTCCATGCTAAGGCTTCCTCGGGCCTTCCCTTGAAACTTGACTCGCTCTCCTCTCTAGGAAAGTCTAGTAATGAAGTAGATGTCTTCTACTTCAATACTCAGGGGCATATGATCAATCACAAATGCATCTTCTTCTGGATCCCAGTAATGGACGATCATTTCTAGCGACCTTGTGTTGGTTTTCATATTTGGAATTTTGAAAAATTTCAACAATCCACATCCTCTCAGTGCAACCAGTGCTAATGGATCATTCATCACTTCATTATCGACTGCGTTGTTCTCTCTTTCTTTCCAAGTAATTTTCATTCTAGAGTTTCAAGCATTTTCATCCATGATTTAATAAGTTTCACTGTGCACACGCAGGCTTGCTTCATACACAGTCGCGTATAGGTCTTACTAAGATGCGACTTTGATATATCCAACCCGTATATGCCCAAAGTAAAAATATAAAAACAATTTTTTTTATGGTAAAATTATTAAAAAAATACTTGAAATATACAAAAATTCATTGACAAATCGAATTAGGAGATTACCTGAAAGTTTGATAGCTGTTATGGCTGAGAAATTTGGTGGATTGTGGTTGCCAATTTTTGCTCCAAATCTCTTGCACTCAATTTTCTAAAACAAAACTGAGGCTTGGTAAGTCAAAAGGTCTATTTATAAGTTGTAATTTCAAAAACTTAAAAAAAAACCACTTTTGTAAAGTTTATGTTTTATTTTTAATTTTATAAACTTTGTGACCTTTTGGCTTTCAGTGTTGGGATAGGTTGTCTTTTAGGTTAAATTGAAGACTTTGAGATGTTTTCTTCCACTTTGATTGCATGGTCGTTGACCAATCATGGCAGGTATCATTTTCGTCACTGGCATATAGGCTAGGGAAGATCACTTTTTCTGTTGCATTGTGCATTCTAGCCTCCATAGTATGATATGTTGCCATAGGGTCGACTCCATTATGTTATGATTCTTAAACTATTTCCATTGTTGACTTATAAAATCATGACATGATGGTAGAACCATCCTTTACATGGGCTTCCTAGTTATATCCTCGCTAGCATATGTTTCCCATGCTACAAAGATTGAGTAGGCTCAAGAGTCCTCTTTAGTCCTGCCATGAATTTTACGATGAAGCTTCATTCTCCTTCTTCTTCGCTATACTTCTAGATTTATACCCTAGAGGTTCCCACATGTTGAGTTGTACTGTTGCATTGCATGTTGACTATTTGTAATTTTTGGCATTAAGTCGGCCTCACTTGGACTTATGTATAAGCCACTTTTTGACCATGTATTTTTGCAAAATCAACCTTGCAATCACTTAGCCTATGTAAATTGACACCTTATGCCCATGGAAATAACATTCCTTTGAGTGTCATTGACCAATTTCATCACCTTGCATTGAGCATATGAATGTTCCACTCCCAGGAACTAGCACATCTGTATTTGGACAATCGTTCTTTCCACTGTACCACAGGCATTCTTTTATTCCTTTTCAATATTGAAAAGTCAAAAAAATCATATATTCCAAAGAAGAGTGGGAACGAGAAGTTTACTTCCATAATTGATGGCAACAAGACTCATTTGTGTCACACTTGAACAAGGCAATCAAAGCAAGTCTTTCCTCCATTAGGATGGGCTTTAGTTTGACTTAGTAGAGCCATAACCTTTTCATTGAGTCAGTAAGCCTCCGGCTGGTTATCTCTTCCGATCACATGGAGAGTTTGTTTATGCCTCCTACATGAAAAACTTATAATAAGATATCATATGTTTCCATACAATGAAATTTGAGTCATGCTTTTGTTCAATGGAAGTAAACCTGAGTTGGCCTTTCTGCGGTGTATCTTTACTCATTTTAAGTTGGCCATACCCGGTTTGTTAGATTTATGTTTAGTATCACATGAGTTATTTGATCCTTTGCTCATTCTAGTTCAGAAAGTCTCCATTGGATTTTTGCTAACAGATTTGCTCTTATCGACTTTGACAAATTGCTCTGAGAGTAGGCGTAGAGCTGCATTGTTAGGTCCCTATAATACTAGTGATTCCCCCATTACTATTGTCATCGTAGCCCTTATTGTTATTTTTTTATGCATATTGTTCCGATATTGTTATTATTGTGCCCCATAGAAGCGCACTATTGTTATTGTTGTGCCCTTATATTATTATTGTTATGTCTCCTTTGATTATATTGTGACCCCTTAGACTCCTATATATATAAAGGATATTTTGTCATTTGTATCATCCAAGAATTATTCATTTATGTAATGTAAAGGAGGTTTCCCTTCGAAGACACTTATTTTTAAGGTGTTGATCTATCTTTTATTCTATTTTGTGAGATGGTTTCATAACATTTGGTGTCAGAGCTTTGGATTCTAGGGTTTCGTTGCTCCAAATAGGCCATTGTGGAATTTTCGTTACAGTTTTTTTTTTTTTTTTGATGTTTCAAAACTAAAAAAAAACCCATTTGTGCCAAAATCTCTCTAAACCTTAGGTCAAAATTTCATATCTTGTCTCACTATATTTGCAGAGACATGATCCAAGGAAGTTAGGGTTTTCGCAGGATCATGAATTATATCTCAAATAGGTGACTTGGAGAAAATCGTCATAACTTTCTTTCTAAGCATCAGATTGAATTTTCGTAAGAAGTTGTAGAAATAAGACGGCCTATAGTTCTCTTCATATCGGTTTCAAGTCCTAAGGTCGAAATAGTAACATGTGGTACTTCGTACAAGTTCGCTCTACTGAATTGGTCTATAATCAGGTCATCGTGAGGGATTTGGCATAACTCTTCTTTGGAGAATCCAATCTTGACCAGACATGTCAGGTTGGAAAGAGGCCTCAGAGGGCTACCCCACGATGAAATTTAAAACCTTGGAGAGCCTAAATTACAGAGATATAGTAGATTCAATATTGAGCTCCTACAAAGTGAAAAAAGGTGTGAAATTTGTTTAAAATTTTGCATAAGTTTGGTTTGAAAAATTAGTTTGAAGGAATTCAAAGGGCACAGTGAAGCATAATTATCATTAATTGATGCCCCGAAGAAATAAAATGAAAACACCTTGTAAGCAACGAGAAATATCTAGCATGACTCATGAGGAAGAGGAAGAAATGCAACATGATATATCAAAATTACGAGACCAAGTGCAACAAATTTCACTCTCACAAAATGTAACAGAAGCTAAGATTGATGGCTTAAAGAAAGGCGTGGAAGCTCAGATGAATGGCATGGAAGCTAAGATGAATGGCCTGGAATTTAAGATGGATGGCGTGGAAACTAATATGGATGGCATGGAAGCTAAGATGAATGGCATGGACACTAAGATGGATGGTATAGAAGAAAAACTGAAAGGCGACGTGGAAGATTTGAAGATAGATTTGACTAATTTGCTACAAGAAATGCTTACTAATGGTGAAAGGGTAGTAAAGGAAACTAATGATGAGAAAAAAAAAATTAATCATGATTTCATAGACTCTAATGTTGGATTAAAGACCCACCATGTTCCAAATATCAATATGAGGAAGTTTGATGGCAAGGATACCGTAACATGGATACTACAAATGGAGTAATATTTCGATCTCCATAACGTGCAAAACACACAAAAGGTACACATTGCAACTTTATATTTGGAACCAAATCATTTTGTATGGTATCGATGGCTTTGGTCTCATAAACAAATTGTTACTTGGGCAATTTTTATGGAATAAATGATAGCACATTATGAGGATACAAAAAGCAACATTTTTTTTAGCCAAATGATAAACCTGAAACAAAAGGGTTCAATGATGGAGCACATTTAGGACTTCCAAAAATTGAATATAAGGGTAAAAGATATTCCAGAGGAGCATAATATTGATGTGTTAATAGGTACTTTAAAGGATAACATCCAACATGAGGTTTTTCCTTTGGGAACCTGACTCATTATATAAGGCATTCAGGTTGGCAAGAAAAATGGAAAGAAAAATTATGGAAACAAGGAAGCCTACCACTGACAACTATAAGGATGGAAGTGTTGTTTCCCCTAGCCTTACACAACCTACAAGGTTGAAACCCCAACACTTGGAAGAAAAAAGAGAAAATGGGCTTCGTTACAGTTGTGATAAAAAATACACTAAAGGTCATAAGTGTGCTAAGAAGAAATTATTTTACATAGATTGTGAAGAGGAGGAAAAGGAACAAGAAACATCAAAAGAAGAGGATATACAACAGGAACAAACCCTAGAGAAAGAATAAATGAATCCGACTATATCTTGTAATGCATTGGCCGAAATTACCACTCCTCAAACTATCAAGATAGAAGGACATATCAAGAAGAAAAGGGTAATAGTGTTGATTGATTCAAGCAGTTCCCATACTTTTATTCATTGTAAGATAGCCAAGGAATTGAATTTCTTATGATATCTAACACCAGAGTATTAAGTGATGGTTTCAAGTGGAGGAACCATAATTGTTCTGGAAAGTGCCATAATATCAAGCTATCCATGGGAGAATATGTATTGACTAGCCCAATGCTTTCCATTCCAATGGGAGGTGCTGATGTTGTACTAGGAGTCCAATGGCTACAATCCTTGGGTACAATAGCTTTTAATTTTCAAGAACTTTTCATGAAATTTTCTATGGAAGGAAAGGAAGTTGTATTAAGGGGTATTGCAGGGAAACCAGGAAAGATAATCAGCTCTAATGGTATGACAAAGCTTCTAAAGAAAGAAAAATGAGGTGTAATTGCACAATTATGTTTGCTAGAGGTTCCCACATTGAAATTATCTATTTCTCTAGATCTCCAAAAATTCTTTGACAATCATTCCAAGGTATTTGAGACTCCCAAAGGTCTCCCACCTACTCATGATCATGATCACGCTATTCATTTGAATCCAGGAAGTGTTCCTCCAAACATCAGGCCTTACAGATATCCATATGCCCAAAAGAATGAAATTGAACATATGGTTGCAGAAATGCTAGAGGCTGGTATAATTCAACCTAGTCAAATTTATTTCTCTGCTTTAGTAGTGTTGGTGCACAAGAAGGATAGGTCATGGTAGATGTTTCGGAATTATAGGGAGCTCAACAAGCTCACTGTTAAAGATAAATTTCCCATTCCTATCATTGATGAACTATTAGATGAATTGCATGGATCAATTTAATTCACCAAGTTAGATCTTCATTCAGGATTTCATCAAATCAAAATGAAGATTGAAGGCATTCCAAAAATAACATTTAGAAATCATGAGGGTCATTATGAATTTTTGGTCATTCCTTTTGGCCTTACCAATGCACCTTCTAAATTTCAAGGTTTGATGAATTCCATTTTCAAACCCTTCCTTAGAAAAGTTTTGTTAGCATTTTTTGATGATATAATAATCTATAGCAAGTCTTGGAAGGATCATGTTCAACATGTTAATAGGGTGCTCAAACTATTGGAGGAGAAATAATTATATGCAAAAAACTCCAAATGTTTCTTTGGAGTATAAGAGGTGGAATATCTGGGTCATATTGTATCTCATGAAGGTGTTAAGGTAGACCCTAGCAAAATTAAAGCCATTAAGGAATGGAAAATCCCCACATCCATAAAGCATCTGCGAGGATTTCTCGGGTTGACAGGGTATTATTGCAAGTCTGTTAAGAATTATGGAAGAATAGTAGCACCTCTAACAACATTATTGAAGAAAGATTCATTTTCATGGACTCTGGAAGCAACAAAGGCCTTTGAACATCTTAAAGAGGCAATGTGCCAAGTACCAGTCTTAGCTACACCGGACTTCACAAAAACCTTTATTGTGGAATGTGATGCTTCGAGAAATGGAATTGGTGCTGTTCTAATGCAAGATGAAAGACCCATTGCTTTTGAAAGTCGTCCAATCAAGGGAAAGTTTTTAAGCAAAGCTATCTATGAGAACAAAATGTTGGCAAAACTACATGCACTTAAGAAATGGTGACCCTAACTAATGGGAAGACACTTAAAGGTAAAAACGGATCATGATAGCCTTAAATACTTTTTAGAACAAAGATTATCTTTAGAAGAGTAGCAAAAATGGGTCACAAAGATGTTGGGTTATGACTTTGAAATCATCTACCAAAAAGGGAAGCAAAATGTTGTGGCAGATGCACTCTCAAGAAAGGATGAGGATATGGAAGCATTGCTTTGTGCCGTTTCTATTATCCAACCAGATTGGATAAACGAAGCAAGGGATGAATGGAAGAATGACGAAGAAGTGTGGGCACTCATTCAAAAGTTACAACAAGATCCTAGTCCATCTTATACATTTAGTGGGAAAAATGATTCGTTATGGTACAAAGGTCGCTTATACCTATGTTAGAATTTCCAAATCAAACAAAAGATCCTTATGGAATTGCATGCCTCTCCCTTAGGAGGGAACTCAGGATTTTTAAAAACTTACCATAGGGTTAAGAAGGAATTTTTTGGGATGGCCTTAAATCTGATATTCAAAAGTTTGTGGTGGAATGTTTGGTTTTCCAACGAAATAAAGTTTAAACAATTAAGACCCCAGTTCTATTACAACCTTTATCTAGTCCAAGTCAACGTTGGGAGGAGGTTTCAATGGATTTTATCATAGGTTTACCCAAGTCTAAAGGAAAGAGTGTAATCATGGTGGTAGTTGACAGACTTACCAATTATGCACACTTTTGTGAAATATCTCATCCATTTAAATCTAGTCTAGTTTCTACTGCATTTATGGAAACAATTCAAAAGCTACATGGAAACCCAAAGATTATTGTAAGCGATAGAGATCCCATTTTCACTGGAAATTTTTGGACATAATTGTTTTCTTGTCTTGGTACTCAGTTAGCTCATAGCTCATCTTATCATACTCAATTTGATGGGAAAACTGAGATAGTAAACAAATATTTGGAAGGATATCTTCATTGCTTTGTATCTGATAAACAAACACAATGGGTCAAATGGTTTCCTCTGGCTAAATGGTGGTATGATACTTCCTTCCATACTGTAGAAAAAATGACCCCATTTATGGCACTTTATGGATATCACCCACTATCCATCACATCATATTTAAGAGAAAATTCTAAGGTTCAAGCAATGGAAGATCACATCGAGCATCAACAACAAGTTCTCCAACTCTTAAAGGATAACCTAGCTTTAGCATAGAATAGAACGAAACAATAGGAAAATAAACATCGCAGCAAAAGAAGTTTTGATGTAGGTGACTGGATATTTATACGGCTACAACCATATAAACAAATGTCCCTGAAGGATAACAAATTATAACCAAAGTATTATGGTCCATACAAGGTGTTGCAAAAGCTTGGTACTATGGCATGCAAACTGGGGCTTCCTACAACTTCTTGAGTGCACCCAGTTTTCCATGTTTCATGCTTAAAGAAGGTTATTGGTGACAAGCTCCCAGTTCAAACAATATTTCTAGAACTTGACGAGCAAGGAAAAATCATATTGGAACTTGAAGCGGTCACAAAAACAAGAAATCGACAACTACGAAATCGATCAATTTCGTAGTATCTCGTAAAGTGGAAGAACTTACCCATTGAAGATTCCACATGGGAGGATGAGAATTTTATACATAAGCATCTAGAACTACTCAAGCATTGAAGACAACATTTTTTTGAAGGAGATGGGCATGTTAGGTCCCTATAATACTAGTGATTCCCCCCTTACTATTGTCATTGTAGCCCTTATTTTTATTGTTGTGCCCCTATTGTTCCCATATTGTTATTATTGTGCCCCTTAGAAGCCCACTATTGTTATTGTTGTGCCCTTATATTATTATTGTTATATCGGCTTTGGTTATATTGTGTCCCCTTAGAATCCTATATATAGAAAGGAGGTTTTGTCATTTGTATCATCCAAGAATTATTTATTTGTGTAATGTCAAGGAGGTTTCCCCTTCGAAGAGGCTGATTTTTAAGGTGTTGATCTATCTTTTCTTCTATTTTGTGAGCTGGTTGCATAACACACACACTGGCCCTATTTTTTTCATTGATAGGTGACCTTATGCTCAACATCAATTAGTATCATGGGTCTTTAACTGAGTGGTTTCCCTTGTGTTCGACGTCAACTTACATTAACACACATTGGGATTCATGTAGTACCTTGGATTCCATTTGACCCTATCGGTGGGTTCCTCGCCTTTGTATCATCTTTCATTATTGGTTTGTTCAAAGGGTTTCGTGCATATGCTAGCCACATCTTGTGTATGCCGAAAACATGCTTCAGTATGGTTACTTCATCTTTCTTCGTCCAATTCCTTTGAAATTATTGGCCTGCGAGTTACACGCATTGGATTGATGTGGGATGCCTTAATGCCTTCCTTCCAACAGATATTTTCCCATCAACTCTAACTCATTTATATGGGAATAAGGTCTAGATTACTTTTTTAGTACCTTAGGGTTTTTTTTCATCAGTGGCAGAATCCTTCACTATCGAAAGTGAGAATACATCAATGTCTCCTGATTGATAGATTCTCTTAAGTGTTCGACTTCAAGTCATTTATTCACACTTGTTAGATTGTAATAGGGTACCTTGACTCTCATCATCATTATCAGTGAGTTTTATCACGTTTGTTAAAGGTATACATCAATGACCGGTAATCAAACAATTTCTCACATGGTCGACTTCAGGTCATTTATTCCCATAGTGTAGGAATGTACCATGGCAGTCGGTGAAGACCTCTGGTTGCATCAACATTTTTTGGTTCACTTGTCAGTTCCTCTAGTTTGTTGCCAGTGACACCATCCACCTTAAATGTTGTAGTTTATCACAACAACATTTTATATGTTGGCACCTGAGTTGCATGCAGTACCATTATTCCACATTTTGACTTGGTACTTTGAGGATCAGTTATGTGACATCAGTGATCGGATATCTAATTCAACATCATTGATCAATTCTTTTGTATGTGATATTGTGGCATGGCCTAGATATGTACTTTTGCAGCTATGATCAAATGATCCAATATGTATTTCTCAGTTTCCTTTGTACTTGTATACATATTGGATCTACACTACACTTGATATGCAGATGTGCTTTACTATCTCTGAGCATGGGTATGCCTTCCTCAGACATGATATTTCTTTCTAATCTCTTCCACTAGTTTTTCAAGATGGAATTTGCTAATGTCCTCCCAAGTCCTCGCATGATTATTTCTATACACTTAATACATTTCGGCCATCATGTACCCCTTTTGACCTCATATATTAGGGGGCATCTGTTATAGCATCATTTATCACCCTTGCATACTTGATGCTCTGAGTCATGGCCTTGGGCAACCCTTTCCCTTCAGACTTGGTCCATTTATTAAAAAATATTATTTTAAATTCCATACGCGACTCTACCCTTCAAAACGCGCATGCACACACATGTCCAGCTATACCTAACCCATGTATATAATTTAAAATATTAAAAAATATAAAATCCCTATTAAAAAAATATAAAACCCAGAGTTGAAAAAACATTTTTTTCTTTTTTCCCTATAAAATTTGATGATGTAATATAATCTTATTTTATTATTTTCACTATTATTTTATAATATTCCTTAATAAAATAATCTTAGACCTCAAATTTTATCTAATGGTAGTATGCTTCAATTTGGGATCCACTATGATATCATGGATGAGTAGGAAGTAGAGGTTGAATGCACTCAACTATAATAAAGCAGAGTACAATGTAACCAATGAGGCTTTTACCGAAGTAATATGGCTTTTGAATTTGTTTGTAGGATTGTTTGGCCAAGAGTTGGAATTGAAATTGATACACTGTGATAATCAAAGTTGTGTGAAGATTTCAGATGTTCAATGATAGGTCAAAGAATATTAATAGCAAGTACAACTACATCTGTGACCTTGTGGAGAGGAGAGAAATAAGGCTCGAGTGCATCTCCACCAATGATCACATAGTTGATGTTCAGAAGAAGCCATTTCCAAGAGACAAGTTGGGGTTCTTGGACATTAACCTTCTATTTGAGAGGGAATGTTGATATGTCTGCAACACAGGTGGACATTCACCCAAAAGGGAGAATGGGTCCAAGCGACCTAGAAGGCTCAACATGTAATGTTGAGTGAGTGTCTATTGGATGTGGACCCTAATCACACACCAGGCATGGTAGAGTGAGGTCATGGACCCTAATCACACACCAGGCATGGTGGAGTGTGGTCCTTCACCATTTGGACCCTGATCAGACACCAAAAGGGTGGAGTAAGGTCCAAGAGCCTAATCGCACACGAAAGGGTGGAGTGTGGTCCTTTCATTATCTGCACCCAACTACCAACTAGGAAGGGGTTGAGTGAGGTCTTGGCCTAGAGAACTCACCAGGAAGGGTGGCTGAGTGCTTTCTAGCTGAGCGTCTCAACATTTTTGGCCTAGGTAGATGCCAAGGGATTCAAGGACTGATCACTCTAGAGGAGTGACTACGAATATGTTGATGACATTTCCATGGGTTTGGTACCACCTCAAATATGGCCACTAGTGGATGTTGATGATAGATGATGATGTTGGTAATAATGGATAACCTTTTCTTTAGAGAAATTTGTTCAAATTGAAAACATCTATGATAATGATTATTAATACCTCCCTTGTTAAGAGGGAGTGTTGAATTTTGAATTTTTACATATGGTCGGTCTTCATAATGTACATTTGGTCACTTGATGTAATTGTATTTATCATTGTAAATCATATTTATAAATGCTTGAGTCAAAGTAGAATTTATTTTGAATCCAATTGTGACTTTTAAAAGATGGAAAATGAATTTTTAAAATTTAAATTTTGGCTCCAAAAGTGACAAGTCAATTACCCTCCAGATCAATTCATCCTTGGCCAAGAGACATGCCCATTCACCCTAGACAGAATACTATATAAAGGGATCTTGACCTCGTCCATTTGGACATTTGAATTCTCTCACACAAGACGGTTTCTGGGCAAGTGAGTGAAGGACAAGAAGGACGAAAAAGGAAGTTGAGTTTTCCTTCTTCTCTTTCTCTCTCTAGAAACACGCATGTGTGGAGTAATATATATCTCTCTCTATGGTTCACATTTTTCTAGGGAAACTATTTTAGTGGGCTTAAATTTCTAGGTTACTAAGGCAACTATTACAGGACTGAAATTCTAATGTAACTAGCTATTGCAAGAGGGTCAAAATTCTGGAAGTGCAGGATCAAGAGCGAAGTACAAGATCTGATTGTGTGACTTGACTTGGAGGATAAGACTAGGTTTAAACATAGTTCTAGGTGTGTCTCTCATTGAACAAGAAGAATTTATTTATTTAAAATTTTGTTGGATTTTTCCAATAGTAGATTTTCCCACAGTAAATCTTGTGTGTTGTGATCTCTTTTGTTTTACTACTCTTTATGGTTGAATTTTTTAAGCATAATTGTTGAATGATATATTAGAATAATCTAAAAGAATATCTAAATCAAAATTAATTATGATAATTTTAGAAATATTGTGCTAGCCCTAATTACACTAAGAAAATCAACAAAAAGGCCATTCTTTTGGCCTCTTATAATAACTTTTTGTGAATGTGTATAGTCGCCATCTCTATCCCCTCAAAGATAGCTATGAACATTCTAACCAATTTGTGTTCTATAGTATTTTGTTATTTTATATATCAATAGAATTTAGGTTTTCACTATATTATTATGCTCTCTACTATATTTATTTATGTATATGTTCCATGTCCTTTTTTTCCTTCCATTTTTTCCCTTGTAAAATATGGATCATTAGTATTAGAGAAATTTTATTCTTCTTGTTTCTCAATGCATGTTCCCAATGAGGTCAAGTTATAGAGATTTGGTCCTCAAGCAAGTTTCACTTGGGTAAAATTTCTCTTGCCAACCCAATTAGCCTCCCATGGCTGAAGAAAGGAGAGGTGACAAAGAAGGAGATCCTCTTAAGCTTTTGATAGAGGAAACACATGCAAATTAGAGAAATTTTGAGGTCTAAAATGGGCCCCAAAACAAAAATGTACAACCAAATTCAACTTCATAAGAACCAATAGTATTCAATTTGATGATGTTAACCATGGCAGATGATTCACCCCTTTTGGATTAAAAATGTAAAAATATTAAAAAATAAAAAAATTAATTTTTTTAACTTGTATTTTCAACTTATCTCCCTACGCTTGTACTCAAATTTTGAGCAGGAGAACTCATCGGATGTGTAACTTAATTCCTCATACAATGAGTACCCATATTTCATACTTTTGATGCACCCTTCTACATGAAAAATAAGAAATACATGAAAAAATGAGATTACATTAACTTTTTTTCATGTATTTCTCATTTTCTGCGTAGCAGTGTCCATCAAAAGTATGCAACATGGGTACTTCTTGGATGAGGAATTAAATATTGCATCCAACGAGTGCTCTAACTCTAAATTTGAGTAAAGCAATAGGGAGAGAAGTTGAAAATACGAATTGAAAAGTATTTTTTCTTTTTTTCCTCTTAAATTTGATGATGTAATATAATATTATTTTATTATTTCCACTATTATTTTATAATATTCCTTAGGAGGTCCACTTTAGACCTCAAAATTTCTTTAATGTACATAGAAATAAGATGATGAATTTTTTTCCAAATCCTTCGATGACTACCAATAATGGTCAAGACACCTTCAACAAGTGACAATTTTAGAGGTGAAACACACTTCCAGGTACAAGTTAACTTTGATATCACCTTATTTGAAGGATAACGATATGTAGATACTTTCGAGAAATGGTTAAATATATTAAAGGGATATTACATTTTCCAAAAATATTTTGACAATCATAATACTACCTTCATGCTCCAAGAAGCCCTTCTCCATTGCAAAGATTGGTCAGAAGGTTACTGGGAGAGACACAACAAAAACAAGTCTATGATATTCAATGCAAGACCCACTTAAGCAACTTTTATTGATGCCCTCAAGGAGGAATTATATCTTGTTGGGAACCATGATGACTAGTACATCATGGAAAAGTCTATGATAAGAGAGAGACCAAATGATCCTGGAGTACACCATTATTTTCTATAATTTGCACTCAAAGCTGGGTATCAAAGACACTATGTAGCACATAATTTTGAAGTACCATAACGGCCTACATAGGTATGTCCAAATAGATATGGATTTCTGTAGACATCTACTCACTAGAAGCCAATTATTGTTATGCTATCAAAATTGAAAAGAAATTGAAGCAGAGAAATAAGTAGGTGTTCGGGTCTACAAATTCACTGCAAAAAAAGCTTAGAAAGGTGGTCCATATCAGATAACAAGGGGAAAAAAAGGTGATCCAAAATCAATACAATTAGTTGAAGTCACATGCAAATAAGGGCATTGGGAATTCAAAGAATGACACTAAATAGTGGTGTGATTTCTAAAAAGGCCCCTCAAACAACACTAATGAATGTGACTTGAAATGATCATTGTTGGTTGAGCTTAAAGAAAAAGAAGTAGTCTATAGCTCATATTCTCATTCAAAACATCATAAAGGAAAGAAGATCAATGATGCAGAACCCATTGTTACCATCACAACTACAAAGACCCAACCAAAAGAGTTAGAGGACATTGAGGAGGGGGGCATCTCTTCCATTCACATATTTTAGTGAAGGTGATCCATTACATTTAATTGTTGATAGTGGGAGCCAAAAGAAGTTTCTATCAGCTGAGGTAGTCAAGAGATTTAAGCTTCTTTCAATGCCACACCCTCAACCATATTCCATTGGTTGGTTGAGCCATCGAAAATACAAATCATTAGAGAAATTTTGAGGTCTAAAATGGGCCTCCTAAGGAATATCATAAAATTACAGTGGAAATAATAAAATAATCTTAGATTACCTCATTAAGTTTTGAAGGGAAAAGAAGGGAAAACTACCTTTTCAACTCATATTTTCAACTTATCTCCCTACGTCTTTATTCAAAATTCATGCGGGAACACTCATTGGATGTAAAATTAAATTATGCATCCAAGGAGTACCCATGTTGCACACTTTCTATGGACCCTACTACACAAAAAATATGAAATACATGAAAACATGTGATTGCAATCACATTTCTTCATATAATAGGTTCCATCGAAAGTATGCAACATCGGTACTCCTTGGATGCATAATTAAATTCCACATTCAACAAGTGATCTGAATCAAAATTTAAGTAAAATCGTAAGGAGGTAAGTTGAAAATACAAGTTCAAAAAACATTTTTTTTTTTAATCTTTTTACTCTTAAAATGGTGAATTATCCCCCATGGTTGACATCATCATCTTTAATCCTATTGGTTCTTATAAAGTTGATTTTTGTTGTACATTTTTGTTTTAAGGCCCATTTTCAACCTCAAAATTTCTCTAATGGTGTTAGTCAGCAATGCCACCTATCCTATGACATCAAGCTCTTCAAAGATGAGGCATTGTGTCATGTTTCCCAACACAAAGTTTGTGATATTTTTTATGATGCAGGAACTTCTCTCCAAAGTTAGCAAGACTTTTAGAAGGAATTAGGGAATTTTTTAGGTCGAAAATGGGCTTCAAAGCAAAAAAAATGGTAAAAAATTAACTTTAAGAGAACCAATAGAATTCAAGATGACGATGCCATCCTAAAATATTTTTGAGGGAAAAGAATAAAACTACTTTTTAACGTGTTTTTGACTTATCTCTTTATAGCTTTACTCAAATGTAAAGTGTGGACACATACTGGATGCAGATTAAATTCCACATCCAATGAGTATCCACCCTACATACTTCTGAGTAGACCGATATCGAAAAAAATTAAAATACATGAAAAAGGCGTGTTCAACACACTATTTTCATTATTTTTCGATGCGAGTCAACTCAGAAGTATGCAAGGTGGGTATTCGTTGGATGTGGAATTTAGTTTTGAATCCAATGGTTTTCGACACTTGACATTTTACTTAACCTATAAGGAGATAAACTGAAAATACAATTAAATGGTAGTTTCTTTTCTTTTCTTTTCTTTAAAAGTTCATAACTCTTATTTTATTATTTTAAATATTGTTTTATTATTTTCCTTAGGAGGCCCATTTTAGACTTTAAAATTCCCTTAATGGACTTACCAAATTTACCAAAGGGAGAGGGTTCCCTTAATTTAATTTAAAAAGATCAGAATAATGGGTTTGTTTTCCAAAAAGAGATGGAATAGCTAATATAATAAAGATTGATAGAAAAATTGTTGGAATTTGGTTGTCATTGATGTCAACCCAAGAAGCAGCTAGAATAATCCCTGCTTTTGATGAAAATTCTGGATGAGAAGATCAATGAAATTTCAAGTGAGACCATCATCAGTTGACAGAGCTCGTCATGTCGATTCCAACAATAGGTGGCACGCCACATAAATCTTCATGGTTGACGATATATGCCTTATCGAAATTGTAGCCCTGAAAGTGTGGTCATGGTGCCCTAATGGATGACTCATTAGAGAAATTTTGAGGTAAAAATGGGCCCCAAAATAAAAATGTACAACAAAAATAAACTTGGTAAGAACCAATAGAATTCAATATGATGATGTCAACCATGGAGGACGATTCACCATTTTTGGAGTAAAAAGATTAAAAAATTTAAAAAAACTACTTTTTCAACTCATATTTTCAACTTACCTCCTAAAATGTTACTCATAGTTTGAGTGGGAGCCCTCATTGGATGCAGAATTTAATTTTGCATCCAAGAAGTACCCATGTTGCATACTTTCAATGGACCCTATTACACGAAAAGTGTGAAATACATGGAAAAAATGATTTCCCTCTAAAACTTAATGAGGCAATCTAATCTTATTTTATTATTTCCACTATTATTTTATAATATTCCTTAGGAGGCCCATTTTAGACCTCAAAATTTCTCTAATGAAAGGAAACCTTTTTCATTGGTCAATTTTGGAATTAATAATTCAAGAATCTCTTTATTAATTTATATAGGTCTTGATCTATCTAAATCAGCTCTTATTAATAAAGAAATTCACTATAAAATTGACCTCAACGAAGTTTTAAGGTCTACTTATTTAATAGTTGAATTTATCCTTGTTTGAAGGTCAAATCGACCCTCAAAAATTGTATTTATTTCAAGTCAGCTCCATTATATATATATATATAATGTTTAATTAGCCAGGTTCAACTCTTAGCTTTGAATTTTGGACCCTCTTAATTGACCCCCCCATTTAGTATTTATAAGGGAGCTCAATTCTCCTCCAAAAGTGTGGTAAATTGACTCATGAATCCTAAAATACTTCACGCTCCTCTAGGCATAGGAAAAATGGGATATCAAGTGTGGTAGGCAAGTTTTTTAGGATGTTTGTGACTAAACTCTCTATGAGGTAATTTCTTTGGTTAGGGTTTGTTCCTAGCCTTATCTAAGGTAATCTTGGCCTCCTGGATATCATCCAAAAGTATATCATTGACTTATCTTGAGGTAACCTCTTAGGCTATTTTGATAAAATTTGAAAAGAAGAACGCTATGGTACAAGTTGAATTCCCTAAGGTATTTCTTGAGTTTGTTTGTGATTTTTTGGCCTCTTAATGAAAATTGTTTTAAAGCCTCCAAGGCTTTATTCAGACCTATCTAAACCCTATTGGAAACATGTTTGAGGCTCTATTCAAATAAATTCGAGCTTACTATGGTAGAGCAAAAGGTATCTCTTGGACATAAACAAATTGGGTCTTTGTGACTAGGGCATAGCTAAGGCTCT
The DNA here is from genome assembly GCA_000404065.3 of Pinus taeda. NCBI lineage: Eukaryota > Viridiplantae > Streptophyta > Pinopsida > Pinales > Pinaceae > Pinus > Pinus taeda. The sequence goes on from APFE031217530.1 coordinate 400,706, forward strand.
TTTCCATATTGAAGATGTTTCATGAGGCTTGGATGTATATTCCTAAGGCTCACTTCGTATCCCTCAAGGTTTTTTTTTTATGGATACCACTGAGCCCTATCTTCAAACCTATTTTTAAGGCCTATAAATATGTTTGTACTTCATAAATATGAAATGCACTCTTGATTCTTTTATATTGCAAAAACAAAGAAAAGTAATTATTCTTATTTTTGTAAGATGGATTTCATGCTCAAGATATTTTATTTAGAGTTCAAGCACCCATTGAGTGCTTCTTTCTCGTGTCAAGAAGTAAATAGAGTCATTTTCATATGAAGAATATCCCATTGGGAACATTGTAACATGTCAAAAGACTTATTTTTGTATTTAAAAGTTTCAAAATACCCTCCAAGGCCAAGTCAGCCTGGCAGCTAAGAATTCAGCCTCATTAGGGCACGTCGTCCTCCTTAGAAGCCTATATATAGGAGGGAACTTGACCTCCCATGGGAAATTCACTCACTTGTAATCATCCAAGTGAACAAGTGGCAAAATAAAGGAAAGAAAAGAAGGATAGAAGGATGAACGAAAAAGTGTTTGAGTTATTTATCTCTCTCTCTCTCACACATACAAAGATAAGGCTAGGGTTTTGGAGCTACAAGTTCAAAGTTGTGAAAAGTGTAGAAATAAGGTCAAAGAAAGGACTATTAAGTCACCTACAAACCCTAGGAGGATAAGAAACCTAAGTGAAGGTCAAAGGAATCCTTGGAAGCCCTAAAGTTTCTCACACGTATGGAAGCGAAAACTATTTTAGAGGCCAAAAATTTCAGACCTACAGTGGAGGCCGAAATTTTATAGCTAGCAGTCGAAGTTGTACAAGTGGAATAGATTTGACTGCTTTTGTCTTGGATAGAAGAAGCACATCATTTGGAAGTTCTGGCTTGGTCTTGAAAGAGTATTGGTCTTGTTCTAAAAGACCTAGAATTCATCATTTGAAGAATCTATAAGAAGGGAAGAGATCTGCGGGTTTTCCTCTCAAGTGGAGAGGTCTTAGCCCTGGCTTGCAACCTACATCTTGTGTTCTTGTGTACTATTGATCTTCATGTTTTTGGTAGTTTTTTTATTATAAGAACAACATAAAAATAAGAGAAGAAGCTAATAAGTCATAAAAAAAGTAAAAATAAATCCAATGAAGCTATCAAGTATAAGAGAAACCATTCTAATAGTTTCCCTATAGATTTCTCACCATGGTATCAGAGCTAC
>APFE031217530.1:406814-424077 GCA_000404065.3 Pinus taeda
GAGTAGCACTAGTTGAGTGCATTAATGCATCAACTAACTATTAACTCACTATTAGTTCCTCAAACAATTTGGAACTAATTTAACTGGACTTAACTCAGTAAACTGAGTTAACTAATTACAACTCAAATATAACTCAAGCTTATCTCCTTAACTTAAGGGATAGCTCTTGCATGACTTCATAAATACTTCTAACTTGAATTTCTCCAACTAATTAATTTAAAATAAATTAATTAATTATTTCCAAGTAGCAGTTAACACTAAATTCGATTTTAATTCACAATTTAATTCAAGGACAAATTAAATTGGAATATTCTTGTTGCCATATTTCAACACATTGAAGCAGTTTTATATGATGGCAAGTCACCTCAATCAAGGCATCAAAGAATTTTTTGTTCTTCTATTATCTATGAATTGACATATGACCAAGACTTCTCCAACAAAAGACAAAGGTTTATTCTCAGCACTAACAAGGACATTTGAAGATGAAAATATATGGGTAATTGATAGTGGAGCATCCATACATATGAAAAGTGAGCACAAATAACTAAAGACCCTATCTAGAAGAAAATATTACTACTTTGTTGAACTTGGAGATAAGAAGAGCTATCATGTAAGAGGAATCATATCAACTTCACTAGAGATGGAGAATGGAGGAAACATACATCTCAACAACATTCTATTCATACCAGGTTTACAAAAGAACTTACTTTCCATTTCATTTCTAAAAGATAAGGGAGATAGAATATCTTTTATAGATGGAAAACTTATGGTATGGGATAAAGGCTCTATCATTAACAATGCAAAAATCATTGGGATTCGTGAAGGAAGACTCTACAGGTTACTGATACCTTTCTCTTAGGATTTGGTTTGTTGAAATATGTAACTAGGTTCGGTATTCACAAATGTATTTAAGTCACAATGAAATGTATTTATCAAAAAAATAAAGAAGATGTTGTTGTTGTTGTTATTATTATTATTATTATTATTATTATTATATTATTATTATTTGATTATAATTATTATTATATTAAAACATCGGGTTATTCCTGGGTCATCATATTTTAGGTCAAATTCCCCATTAAGAACTTCTAGGATTTATTTTGAGTTATTAGAGACATTTTCCATTAAAAGAGACTTGTCTTAGGATTTTGAATCATGTAAAAAGAATTACTATTGAGTTAAATATGCTATTTGTCCCATCCACACCAAGTCAGCCTCAAGGAGATCAAGTCATCTTCAAGAAGGACAATTCGACCTCACTGGAAGGCTATATATACAAGGTAGTTCGAATTCATTTGGTAAAATCACTCTCTCTCTCATTAGTTCGATATCTAGAAGCAAGAAGTTGGGAAGTGTGAATTCGGAAAAGAGCTGGAAAAGGGTTGGAAAAGGGTGTAAAGTTTGGAAGGAATAAAGAAGACATCAAGATTGAAATTTTGGGTCATCTATCTCTCACTCAAGTGGAGTATCTAGGGAGATCAAAGTTTTTCTTTGTCTAGTCAAAGTTGTCACTACTACTACTACTGCTAGTTGTTGGGTCAAAGTTGCTACTGCAAGTTAATGTTGCTAGGTTGAAGTTGCTATTGAAGGGTATTCATATAAAAGGAGGAAGTGAGGGATGACTTGGTGTGGAGGAAGTCTTCGTCTAGGTCAAGATTATTGGATTATTTCGTGAAACTATTGAAGAAAGAATTGTTGACTAGGTTTTCCCCTAGATGGAGGTTTTTCCCTAGTTATATGCCTACATCTGGTGTCCTCGTGCTATTTGTTTGGTAATTTCTTGATGAACTAAAATATAAAAGAAGAACATAAAGATAAAATAATTATAAGTAATTATCTAGATAGGAAAATATTTCTTCCTTTCTGATTTTCTAACATGGTATCATATCTAAGGTGAGAAAGTAAAAAATACAATTTTGAGAATATATTGAAAGGAGTATAAAGGATTGAACAAGGGATCATATAAGGAGACCTTATAAGGGAAGAAGTGCACTACCTTCAAGGAAAATGTCTAGCACAATAAATAGTGATAACATATTGGAAGGAGCATCAAATTGCAGGGCATGGAAGAAGAGAATTGACATCATTCTTGAAAAGAACAAAGTCTTGGACATGGTCAAAGGAAAAGTGAAGAAACCTACCGAAGAATCTAGTGATGCAGATAATGTGAAGTTTAGAGAGTCAGAAATATTGGTTATGACACTAATGGTATAAATAATAAAGGACAATAGTGTACCATACATTTCCAACATAGATCATGGTCAAGAAATGTATGAATCCTTATCAAAAGTGCTCACTATCAAGGACATAGATCAAGTAGCAAGTCTGAAGAATGAATTAAGCACTACAAAAATGACAAAGGATGACATTCTGGCTTCCTTCTTTGTAACGATATCTAGTATTAGAGATGAAATTAAAGCCATAGATGAGATTGTACTGGAAAAATATCTAGTGATTACTGCATTATTGGGACTACCACCTACTTGGATTTCTTTTGGTTCAAGTCTCAACAGCTGGAAATAGGCTCCTACATTCAAGAAATTATGGAATGCTTGTAGCCAAGAAGAAATGATAATACCATTAGTATCCAACAATGAAGAAGAAAATGTTTCAAATGCATACTCTGCTTCTCACAAGAAAGGAAACTTCAAGAAGTCAAAAGGGCCAAGAAGAAAGGTAGATATGTCCAAAATAGAATTCTACCAATGTCATAAAATGGGTCACTATAGAAGTGACTATCTTGAAAATCTGAAGAACAAGAAAAATAATAGGTACCAAGCTAATATTGTTGAAGAAGGATCTCTAAAGAATAATAAATCTAAACAATTGGATATAAGGGACTTACACTACTAAGTCATTTGATCTAATCTTTGGTTGTTTCATTTTTTATTTCTAGTATTTGTAGGTTTAACACATTTTGGAAAACGTTTTTGATTTGTTTTTTATAAGGATATAAGTATCCCTCAAGCTTGGATGGACCCCTCACCCACCTCCAAAGATAAGTATCTTATTACATTTTCATTTTTAGTTTTCCTTACTTATCTAGTTTTTCTTGTATTAAATATTAATCACATTTCTATTCATATTTTTCCTTGTTTAGGAAGAACTTGTTGAAGACTCAAGGATTATGAAAGGAGGCCTCACAATACAAAGCATTGGAATTACAAGGTTTGTTAAGGAACAAAAAGGTATGTCTTGAACTACAAGTTTTGTTCTCTTTATTCATTCCTGATAACTATCCTACATTACTAACATGTTTTGTGTCTAGCTCTCTTGAATCATAAAGATTCTTGATTGGGTGATTCATCATTAGATAAATCTATCCTCCTCATATCTTTGATTATTCTTGTGGAACCCTAAAAAGGATCTTTGTAAAAACCCTAACTTAAGGGTATGTCGATGATAGTGTTTGAAACCCTAGCCTACTTAAGGTTATTAATGAAGTCTAAATAAAATGTTTGATGAAGTCGTGTTTGGGATTTTGACATGGTTATGAAATCCCTAATATATTAGGGTTGAATGATGATGTCTGAAATCCTAAACCTTTGAAGTATTGATAAATTAGGGTTTTCTATGTTTTGTGTTGAAACCCTAGATCAGTAGGGTTTGGTAGGGTGTATAAGCAAGAACCTTATAATGTCCTTGAAATGAAAAACCTTGGTATCTATATGTTTGTCCGATAAAACTATAGTTTGATCAAGTTTGTTATATGTCTAACTTTAATATATTTATATCTATCTCATTGGGTTTGACTAACACATGTTATGATATGTTTGTGCATGATGATGGAATCCTAGATATATGTGTTGACATAATTGTTAATGGTCAAGAGTCCTAGGGTTTGGATCTAAGCCCTAGTAGAAGATTGATTATCTAGTATGATAATTTTTGTGAATCCTAAACCTTAGTAGAAGCTCAATTCTCTAATATCTGATGACAAGTGTGATAATATGAGATTTATGAAAGATTGTTTAAACCTGAAAATGAGATATGATTGATGTTTGATTGTTGAGGCTTAATGGCTCATGTATGAAATATAGGATCTTACACTAAATCCTAATGGAAGTCTAACATATGAGTTCTAAAGTTGTTAGATGCATTGTAGAACTATATGTCTTTGAAAGAAGAAATTAGATAATTAGAACTATATGCATTGTAGAAATATATGTCATGTTGGACACCTTGAAAGAAGAAATTAGAGAATGAATTTTGAGAGGCTGTTGAGATAAGGAAAACAGGATCTAATTATAGAATATGTTTTTGCATGTGAAGTAGCAAAGGAAGATGTATGGTTGAGGAATCTTTTTTCAAGATTCATTTGAAAGTCCTACTGTGATAAATTAAGAAGAAACATCAAGTTATTTGAAAGACCCTGGAGGTTTGTGTTTAATTAAGTACGTTTTGTTATTGATTGGGGATATGCTTGTATATGTAAATATCTCATAGGTTTGATAGCATGTTGGTTACATGAGAGGGATTTTTTACGGATTTGTTTGATCGGGGAGGATTTTTTACTGATTGGAACAATAAGGAGTGTTGAGGCTTTGTGTGTAAGACACATTTCTTGGTAGGACATCTGGATGACACTTTGTGTTGATTTATAGATCCCGAAGTAGGGAGGGTGCCATTGGTCATGAATCTCTAACCTTGAATAAGCACCTAGATCCCTGGGTTGATGGTTAGAAAGTAAGCACGATGGTACCTAGAGAGGCTAAAAGATTTAGTCCATCTTAGTCCCACCTAGATAGGTTTCCTTGGTCAGGAATCTAATCCATGGCATTATGAGTCCCTAAATTATTGAAGGAGTTTGGATAGATTTCCATGTTCAGAAATCTAGTCCATGGCATTGCAATGCCTAAATTTTTCATGGTTCATGTGTTTTGAGACATCCTTTTACTTATGAATACCTCCCTAGTTAAGAGAGAGTGTTGAAATATGTAACGAGGTTTGGTCTTCATAAATGTATTTGAGTCACAATGAAATTTATTTATCAAAAGAATAAAGAAGATATTATTATTATTATGACTTATTAAAGCATGTATTTCATGCTTGGGTCATCACATTTTTGTTCAAATTCCCCATTGAGGACTTCTAGGATTTATTATGAGTCATTGAAGTCATTTTCCATTAAAAGAGACCCTTATTGGGATTTTGAATCATGTAGAAAGAATTAATATTGAGTAAAATATGTTATTTGTCCCCTCCACACCAAGTCAGCCTCAAGGAGATCAATTTGGCTTCAATAAGGACAATTTAACCTCACTGGAAGGCTATATATACAAGGTAGTTAGAATTCGTTTGGTGAAATCGCTCTCTCTCTCATAAGTTCGATATCCAAAGCACGAAGTTGGGAAGTGTGAAGTTGGAAAAGAGTTGGAAAAGGGTTGGAAAAGGATGAGAACTTTGGAAATAATAAAGAAGACATTAAGATCAAAATTTTGGACAATCTATCTCTCACTCAAGTGGAGTGTCTAGGGATATCAAAGTTTTTCTTTGTCTAGTCAAAGTTGTTGGTGCTGCCAGTTCCTGGGTCAAATATGCTACTATAAGTTGTTGCTGCTAGGTCGAAGTTGCTATTTAAGGGTATTCATATACAAGGAGGAAGTGAGGGTTGACTTGGTGTGCAGGAAGTATTTTTCTAGGTCAAGAGTTTTGGATTATCTTGTGAAACTATTGAAGGAATAATTGTTGATAGGGGTTTCCCCTAGATAGGGGTTTTTCCTTGGTTGTCCGCTTACATCTGGTGTCCTTGTGCTATTTTTTTTGTAATTTATTATGAACTAAAAGATAAAACAAGAACATAAATATAAAAGAATCGAAAGAAATTATCCATATAAAAAAATATTTCTACCTTTCTGATTTTCTAACATGGTTCACATTGATGTTAGTCCATGTGAAATTTTGCATAGAAGGTTTGGACACCTTCATTAAAAAATCTTACCAAATCTAAATTCAATTGTGAATGGTATCACTTAACTTGAGGATAATGAAGGATTATGCAAGGGATGTGCATTAGGTAAAAATGTTAAGAAACCATTTGGATGCAGCGCTTCAAGATCAAAAGAAATCTTGGATCTCATTCACTTTGATGTTTGTGGTCCTATGTCTACAAAGTCTCTTGGAGGTCATCCATATTATCTAAGGTTAATTGATGACCACTCAAGGAAAAATTTGATCTATTTGTTGAAGTCTAATGATGAAGTATTCTAAATTTTTTAGGAATTCAAAGCAGAAGTAGAAAATCTTACAAAAAGAAGGATAAATACACTAAGATCTGATAATGGAGGAGAATACACTTCAAAGGAAATCATAGCTTTCTGTAAGGAGGCTAGAATTAAGAGGGAGTTTATAGTTCCTTATAATCTAGAGAAAAATGGAATAGAAAAACGAAAGAATTTCTCAATTGAGGAAAGTTTTAGAGCCATGTTACATGATTAAGACTTACCTATTTTTTTATAGGGTGAAGCAACTAAAATTGTTGTTTACATTAAAAATTGAAGTCCTCACAAATCACTAGACAACATGACTCTTAAAGAAACATTCACTGGGAAGAAACTATGTAAACCATCTTCAGATATTTGATTTCACTGTCTACATTCACATTTTGAAAGATAAAATAAAGAAGTTGGATCCTACAAGCATTAAGGGTATATTTGTTGGCTATAGTAACACTTCAAATGCATATAGGATCTACATAAAGGAAGGCCATTGAATTGAAATAAGTCAATATGTGATATTTTATGAAATAATTTCATTCAATAAATCTAAGGATCTCCCAACTGACTCTAATGATGAATAAATTCCAATATTTGAAGAATTTCCTAGGGAGGAAGAGGATTAAAATCACGAAGAAGAAGGTCCCAGCGAACTTGTGCAACAAGTCATCATTCCTGAAAGTAGAAAGAGACCTAATTGGTTGAATTCTACTCTTCTAGATGTGGAAGGACATAGAACAACCAAAGGTATGTTCATGGAAAGTAAGAATCCTAAATTATATTTAGGGTATGCAGCCTATATGACAAAGTTAATTAAGGCAGAACCATCCACTTTTGAAGATGTTGTCAAACATAAAGAATGGAAAGATTCTATGAATAAATAATATTAATCAATAATGAAGAATGGAGTTTGGGAAATCATTCCTAGGCTCGAAGACAAATCTTTAGTGACTTCCAAGTGGCCCTATAATATTAAATATGCAACATATAGAAGTATTGATAAATATAAGGCAATATTGGTGGCTAGGGGTTTCTCCCAACAGGAAGGCATTGATTATGAAGAGGCATTTTCACCTACAACTAGGTATACAACTATACGATCATTGGCATCTTTGACAACATCGATGTGATGGAACATCCATCAAATGGATTTCAAGACAACACTCTTGAATGGTAATATTGATGAAGAAGTCTATATACAACAACCCTTGGTATTTGAAGTGAATAATAGAGAGACTCATGTTTGCATGCTAAAGAAGGCACTTTGTCACCTTAAGCAAGCTCCAAGGGCTTGGTATGCAAGGATGGACACATATCTATAAAGACTGGGCTTCTCTAAGAGTATGTTGATATGAATCTCTATATTAAAGTTTTGAAGGGTGAGCCCATATGTTACATGTCATTTTGTCACCATTAGGAAAATGGCCATCAATATGGATCTTCATTATCCATCAAGTGTTCCAAAGCATTCCCCTACAACGCTAGAAGATAAAAAAATCCCAAAAAGAGTGGATTATGAATTACATGGTCCAAAAACTTATTTTTGATTACACATGTGGTTCCCTAGCCAGTTTCTGCACATACGTAGAGTTGACCATTAAAATTATCTCAAATATACACTCTATTTTCCACTATGGACTGCACACATAACTCAATGAAAGTAAAAATAAAAAAAAATAAATTCTAGAATATTTGTTAGGAGAATCTTTCCCAACTAAAAGCTTCGAGTTGATGCTTACTCAAGCCTATTCCATTTATTCATGGAGCTAATTCCCTCTCTTTGTGGATCCCTAATCCCACCTTTTGAGGATCTCGTCCCTTAGGAAGAGGATCTCAAAGCTCCTCCTCTTGGACTATAAATCAAGCACAAGCCATAGGGTTAGAGAGAACCACTAGAGGTAGACTTATGCTATTGAAATAGGGGTAGAAGGCTTGTCATCAAAGGAGAAGATTGGAGGCCATTGGAAGAGGCTTGTGACATCAAGGCAACTAGGGTGTGAACTTGCTCTCCTTTGAATTCAATATAAATAAATTTTTATTACCTAATTGTGTCCATTTTGATATTATTTGTGATATTCCTTGATCACTCACATGGTTTATAATTGATTATTGATTCATCTGACTTTGATTTTATATGTGAGATGATTTGATCCCATTTGAATGTTTTTTTCTATGTATATCTCTTTTGGAGCATCAAGTAGAAGTTGTGGAAAGAATTAAGAAATCCCCTAAGGCATTGAGGAAAATATGGAAGTGGAAAGAACTGAAAGGACTTCAAACAAGAAATTTTCTTATAAGTAATTGATTTTTTTGCGTACTACACATTTCATGTTTCAGCTATAAGCTAGGGAAGGAGATCCTTCTTGTCATCAAGAAGGATTAGTCCGCTATAACAATTTGGCGACTCCACTGGGGAACATCTCTTCATCACCTCTTTGTTTTTACTTTTGAAACTTTTCTCAAAACCTTGTTTGAGTGTTTGAAAGATATTAAAAGTTTGGATTTTGTGAATTGTTTGGTTTTATTTTTTTTTTTCTAAATTTTTCTCGAAGTGTGCATTTTATCTTTATCAACAAAGTGTATATTTTCGCACTAAGCCTTTAGCAACAGTGCATATGCACACTTGATCAAAATTTTTTCCTGTGTACGTACCTGAAATTTTTGAAAATTTGAGTTTTCCTTTCACTAAGTCCCGGAAATTTTGTTTTTTATGCTTGATTACACTTGTTTACACCCTTAGAAAGTCTTTGTCAGTTCAATTGAGTGTTGTGAAAGGGACGTCTTGAAAATTTCTTGTTTTCATGAATTAGGGTAAGAGCTTCAACTGGTGTTTTGTAGATCTATCAAAAGAAGGATTGGTTGTTCTTGATTTTCTATCTTCCTGCCTTTCTTCTTTTAAAAAAATCAGATTTGGTGTTTTATTTTACCTATTTGTGAAAGATTATTTTGTTAATGAAATGTAATGTTTTTCAAGCATGAGTATTTGTTATGAAAATGCTTCTTTTTTCGAACTTGAAACGAAAATCTATTCTTCTTTGAGTGTTGGAGTTTTTTCTGAAAATGGTACTTTAGACAACATTAAATTCATAATATTCATTTGAAGAAATTCATTTTAAGAATTTGATTTGTTTCCTTATGCATTTTGAAAATTTTGAGTGATTTTATGTTAAAGGAAAGTTTCATGTTTTTTTATTTATTGGCCAAATTGAAATTTTAAAGGTTAATTTCTGCATTTGGGTCATTCGAAACTGAAAATTTACATTCATGAAAAGGGATATATGAAATTAGGAGTTTTTGCATTTTCTTTGAAAATTTGAAAAGACTCTCTCCTTACCATAATTAGAAATTCATCGAAATGAAAAGATCACAATTTCATGTTTGATTGCATTAAAGTTTTGGGTCAGGTCATAACACGATCAGTTTCACATCCATTTACCCTTTGAGTAAGCAACATCTTTAAAAAATAGTGCTAATAAAATCAATTAGAATTTTTATTAATTTAGGGCTCTTTCCACCTACATTAGAGTAGGTTTTAGGGCTTTGGAATAAGGAATTTAGTTAACTTTCCAAAGCTGCAAACAAACTCTAGAATCTTGCGATAGGGAGTAAATCCATTTATTATAGTTTGGCTCTGGGAAGCTTCCCTAACAAAGGATTTAAGCACAAGGTCATATCAGACCCAGTAGAGTGATAAACCCCACTTCATTGGTTATGTTAGAGTGATTTACACATATTAAAAGGATTGCAGAAAGGTGCTTGGGAGTCATTTGGAAGTAAACCTCAGATTAAGCATGTTGAGGAATTTTCAAGGGGATTAAGATTTGTTACTTTTCCCTTACATGTATGTCCGATCTGTGACTATTCCCCTAGGTTAAATTTTCTTAAGTGGAAACCTTAGATACCATAATATTAAGGTTATTACCCAAGGTGATGGGAGAGGGGAAGTCCTTTTTGTACCTAAAACAAACGTTGGCTACACTCACTTGGACCTTTTTGGAGGGTATTCTTCACTCGAAATGGCATAAGTGAAGTTACTTGCACCATATCGTGTTCATTAAGCAGGTTCTCAGCATAACTAGTTCCACCTGCTCTACCTTTATTCACTTTTTACATTGATCTCTATGACATTAGATTTCATCGCCAACTAGTGATTTCACTGTGAAAATTTTGTTTGCATGGTTTGACTCAGATTTTATAGCAAGTGTTATTTGATTATTTTTACTTTTTGCAAACCTTAGGCGTGGATCATGAATATTATTTAAATTCTTAATAAAAATTAATCGTGGTTGATTCACCAAGGAATGCGTGTAGAATGTAGGGTTTATCCCCTGAATATACACCTACTCAATTGGAGAAGATTAAAAATGAGAAGTAAAAATCAACAGTATCTGTAACCTCGAATCAACTTAAGACATCTACAATTGTATAATCTAAGATAGTATAAACTAAAGTGATTCAACATCGCGAAGTAGAATTGGGCTTGGTTCAATCTGGGCCAGGATTTACCAAAGTTATTTCAAGAGAATCTGATACCGAATAAATTTCAGTCACAAAACTAACTGAACTAGACATTGAAGAACCTAAATCTAATATTTCTTAACTTGAATCACCTTCAACTATAATAGTCCCTACTCTTGCACTACCTTCACCTCGAAGGAGGCTTATAATTACATCTGGTCTACCTCGTGGTCTTATAAGTATTGAAGATATTACTAGATAAGAGGAGGAAGAATCACCACGTACTACTGTTAGTACTGGTGAACCAACAATTTTTCCAAGACTCCTTTTGATCCTTTCATACTAGATCCTTGGTATTTTATGCCCTTGGACTTTTTAGGTGAAGGTCTTCCATGTTATCACACTCCTTTCTACTTTTCACCAAGACAAAACATGTCAGTAATCCCTACTAGGAGTCATTCTACTGATACCTCTATGTATACAAGCTCTTTGGAGTCATTATTATATGGTGGTCCTTTGTTTCCTATTGGATACCAGTCACCTACTGGAACATTTTTAGGAGCTACTCCTTCCCCTCAAGTTTCTACTTGGTCATCTGATTTATCTACCTCTACTATTTAGAGCATGACTTCCATGCCTCAAGTACCTTTGGCATAGGATCAATATGTTAACATGGTATCTGGTAATTTAGGTAATCCTCAAGTAACCCCAACTAGTGTTTATTATCCACCACGAGGACAACGAGTTGTCGGGTCATATCCTATGTTTGGAGGACAAACTTATGTCGGAACTTATGCAAATTTTGGTCACGTTCCTCAGGTCGGTCCAAGTCAACCTATTTTGTCTCAAACCTTGATTGGTGCTCCTCACCCTGGGATGAATACTATTTGGAACGCCTCTTTTTCTTAATATCATATTCAAATTGTGCCACAAGTGCTAGTTTATCAACCTGTTCATCCTATCAGACAATCTATTCCACAAATACCTATTCAAATTTTATTAATACCTATCGAGCAACTTGTTCAAGGGATCTCACAAACACTTGTTAAACAACCTGTGAAAGGGAATCCACCAACACCTTTTCAAAAACTAGTTCAATAACCTATTTAGGGTAGTCCTCAAACACTTGTTCAATCTACTGTTCAAACATCTATTCAACAACCAGTTTGAAGTTCACCTCAAACACCTATCCCAGGAGTATCACAAACAATTGTTCAAGTTACACCTCAAATATTGGTTCAAAAACCTACATAGGCTATCCCTCAAGCATTTTCTTATCAAATTGGTCCTACTTTCTAGTCTACAACACAGATTCCTATCAAACAACCTAGTATAGGGATAAAGGAAACACCATTTCAAGGTCAAGATTTTTAAAGCCATCCTTTACAAGGTCAATTTTTTCGAGGCCAACCTTTTCAAAGTCAATTTGTTCAAGGTCAACCTTTTCAAATTCAATCTTCACAAGGGAAATACTACTCGAGTCAAATGGTTCAAACTCCACCTTTTCAGAGCTAACCATACCTTGGCCATACTTTTCAACTTCCATATCAACTACAACCTGGTATCTCTCACCGTGGTTACCCTAGAGGAACTAAAATACCAATTGCACAAGCTATTCTAGGATATCCTAGGTATCCTCCTCCAGGGGTTGGAATTAACCCTCAGGGTTATCAAAATCTTCAACAATACTTCAACTGAAAATTACCATTCATCGCAACCTTAGATTATCCATATTTATCCCAGCAGATGAATTATCCTATCTATTATTATCCTTTTTGGTCATAAATTCATACTAAGTTACCAAGTGACATACCGATATTTGAAGGTAAATTAGGGGAGGACCCATCAAATCATGTTATGACATATCATCTTTGGTGTGCATCGAATTTATTGATCAATTATTCTATCCGATTATGTCTTTTTCAATGAACTTTAATCGATTCAACAACAAAATGGTACATTGAGTTACCACGTCCCTTTTTCCATAATTTCAACTCTTTAGCAACAACATTTTTGACACATTTTCAGCTACTAATTCGATATTACATCGGTACTAAACTTTTCACTTCTCTAAAGAAATGAACATCTACTTACATTTGTATCATATACATAAATGGAGGCATAGACGTCATTTAGTTAAAGTTTTTATTCAAGATCAAATTTTGGTTGAATGGTTCACAAAATCATTGCTTCCCAAGGATATTACCAAGGATGCTGCTAAAGGAGGTATTGGAAAATGTAATTTCTCATGCCTAGTACCTATACGTTGTATATACACAATCTGGAACTTTGTACAAGAAAATCCCAAATCTACCTCGCCCAACAATTTCATATCAACTAGATTCAACTCCTATAGGATCTCACATCGTTGATGGTGTAACTGGTTTTGTCAGCCATCAATCTAAGGGTAAAAAGAAGTATTCTTAAAACACTCAGACTATGGCCATACAATATTAACCCAGTGAAAAAATTTCTCCAGAAATTACGTCTGAAATTAATGTCATAGAATCATCTACTGGCAAGAATCCACCACCTAGAGGTAAAAATAAGGGGAAAGGTAAAACAAACTAGAATGCTTCTCAGAAAGGGAAACCAACCAAAAATGAACCTTTTGACAAGAAAAATAAACCTCGTTATCCTTGTTTGATATGTAGTGAATATCATTATACAAAGGAATGCCCACATCGAGCAGAGGTTAGTATATTTATAAAAGGTTCTCCAACTCCTGCTATTTTGAAGGATCTTTTTCCTTCTCAAGACAGTAAAATTATTTCACATAATCCATCTTCTTCTTCCACATCTGTAAATGTCATGATGATTCCTTTGCAAGTTATGGTAGAAATAAGGTCTAAATATTATGGATCTAATGGTCCTACAGTAAATGGAAATGATGCTAGTCCATCTAGTCAACCTTCCAATTCAATTCCTTCTACTTCTAAACCATTACAGACTGATAAACCAAACTCAGACATGGTGATTCGATCGCCTCTCAAAGATGTTGTTTGAAAATCATCTTTCAACCCACATACTAGAGTTTCTCATAACTACAACATTGTCGAATACCTATTGATGTCTCCTTCAACAATGTCAGCTCTTGAAGTGATGCAAACAAGTCCAACACAAAGAATGTTACTTTTCTAAGATATTGGAGCAATTGATCCTCAAGATTGTAATTGTTTCATCTTTGATCTTGAAATTCATATGCCTAGACTCCCACATCAACTGGCATTCCAAATACCATTTTTGTCAAAATCAAATGAGTGTTTCATACAGTAATTGATGAAGGATTCTCTACGTGTATCATGTCTATTTCTTGTTGGAAATATTTGGGTTCTCCAACTATCAATAAATATCCTACCACTCTGAAAGCCTTTGATGGAAGAGGTTTTCATCCTTACAAGATCTTAACTGATCTACCAATAGAGTTAGAAGGTAAGACAATCACAATCGAGGTTGAATTCTTTGATGCCTAACTCAATTACAACCTTTTACTAGGTCGAAGTTGGACTTATGCTATGTTTGCAGTGGTCTCATCACTTTTTTGCCTAATATTATTTCCTCATCAAGGGAAAATAGTAAAATTAGACCAGTTATCTTATTATTCTTTCGAACCTAACTCTACAGGTATTGTACCTTTTGTGGGGAAATGATTACTCCCTATGAGGATATTGGTGTTGGTTTTCATAAGGATTCATCACTGATGGGAGCTTCTGCACTAACTCCACTGAAATTTCCTTCTAATGTTTCCCAGGTTAACATTATCTCATCAAGCACTATGGAATTTTCTTATCCTTAGATTGTGCCTTTAGAATCTGAATTGACCTCGTATGGAAATGAGATTCTTTTAATCCCATTCAAATTAGCTTATTAGGCAGTTCAAACATTTTCCGATAATATGTTTCCAACAAATGAAAGTATCATGGAAAGTATGACTTTGGATGAAATTCCATGGGATGATTATAATCATCATTCATATTTTCTTCCTAACCTAAAGAAAATTGAGAATGATTTTTCTACCATATTTTCTCTTGAGATCGTAGATAATCCTTGTTGGCTTAGTGGGTCTTAACCCAGGTTTAGAGTTAGTTACGCCAAAAAATCCCTACACTAATGGCCCTTTTGGCATCAACTCGAATAGCACGGATTAAAGTCTCACCCGAAGCAGTATGGGGGGATGTTGGAACCAAGTTTTTGCATCCATATATCGGTGTGATGTCTTTTTATGCCCTAGATTTGCCTATGCACAGATCTATAAGCCCTTAAGGGTTGGTACTGTAACTCCCTTCAAATGACCCCTAGACCTTCACAAAGGTCTACGATCAACTTTTACGGACTCTTAATAGATGAATTAACTACTTACGTGCACCATAAAGTATCCTTAGACCAAAATATACTCAGATCTACCTAAGTTCTTAATAAATGTAATAAAATGTATTATGATCTTCGCATAAGTAATTAACATGTATTGTGTTTAGTTAATAAGACGTATCTGGTAGATTCGCGCATCAATACATCATTATTTCATAAAAATTTTATTTCATTACAACATATATCGCAAACATAAATAATAGAATTCAACAGATAAAACACATGAATTTCTCCAACAGTCTTCTTTATTGATCTTAAGTATAAGGTTACAGACTCAAAGCTTCCATGCATACTCAGCTACAAGGGTCTACACACTTAGCAATGGACACTACTCTAGGCCTCTGCGCACTCATCTACAAAGCCTTTTCCCCTTCCAAGACTTACTTCTCTGTGTTATCTCTCTAAGACTCCATCCGTTCATCCCCATAGATATGCCTTAGACTCTCTAAGACACACCTATTTATAGACTTTTACATACAACCCCATGGTCCGCGGAACATGGGTGGATCTAAAAAATGACTCAACTTTACGTAATCGCAGGTAAAAACCCTTTTTGACTCCTAGCTACCTATGTGCTCCACATCCACAATTCGCGAAGACTATACATCATTTCATCAAAATTTACAACAAAACTTGGGTTTTTAACCCCAAAACTAACCTAGGAGAACCCATACCAAAAGGCCCCCAACACAAAGGTTGTGACTTTCCCTTGAGTCACTCGGCTGGCGTGGTGATATTTCTACAAAGATCCCCCAGCTCTACCTACATAACTTTGACCTCGGCAGCACTCTGTGTAGCTACCCGCTTGACTTTCTCAACGAGATGCTCCGTAGTTAGTCCTTCCATGGCCAGCTTTATCGTTTGATGAGTCGTCTACAAGCCCGTCAGCTTATCCTGAATGTTGGTGGTAACTTGGTAAGCCTCATCTAGCCAAGGTCCCAACCTTGCCTTAAGCACAACATCCTTCCTCTGAGCTGCTTCAACCTGTGTGCAGAGTTGTTTCCCCTCCTGAAACTTGGCAAGGTACTGCACTAGAGCAATTGAGTGCACCATCACCCTAACCTCATCATACTATCATTGGAGCTCACGAACCTATGTATAGAGCATCTATAGGTTTGGTTCCTCCTGCGGAGTCGTCACCAATTGCATCACCTGCTCGAATAAGGCTGAGTAGCCTACTAATGCAACATCCAACATGGTCATTCCTTCTTTGATAGCGGCTCCACGCTGCTCCCTAAATTTGGGTCAAGTCGATGGTTGTGATTTGAGCTGCAGCTCCATGATATTCACGTTGAGTTCAAATTGAACTCTTGCAACCTATTCCTTTGCCTCGCGGATGCCTCCAGCTAATTTTTAGATCTTGGCCTCTGGTTGTGCGTCCTCGGGTATGTGCAACTTCGACACTGCTCTACACGCCTCCACTATCACATACGCCATCTTGGAGCTCTGTGCCTAGATAGTATCCCTTTATTTCAAGGCTTGTGTCTTTTCGAAAAACATTTGTTCATTGTTCACATGTTAATTGCTGATTAAAATGAGAGCGTGCTAATCCTGAGCTTTCAATTCCGTTGTCACTCCTATCTGCAGTGCATGAAAAAATTCGTTTGGAAGCACTGCAATATTTAGGTTGATGTTCTTAAGGGTGCTTATGATGATCTTGTCATCAACCAATTCTGTGCTCAAGGGCCCCTCTAGTAGAGAAATTGTTCTCAGGTCCGCTGTCCTTACTAGTTTTGCAGCCTAACTTGTCCTCGGTTCCAGGCTCATTTTTGCGGCACTCACTTGACCTGTGCCCACATGTATCTTGCTATTTTCAATCTACAGCTCGCACAGATCCTTCTGGATGCTCCTCAGTGTTTGCATGTATTGTTGCTCGAATTGCTACAACAGTTCAGTTGTAGCATCCTGCACTTTGTCACTAATCTCATCGCGATCGTCGTCTATCAAGGTTATGGGATCCATCTACGTTCTGAATTTTGGCCAATTTTTTCTTCTTGTGGGAACTCTCCTACTGCTTCTCTATTATGAAACCAACTCAAAAAAAGATATAAAATATAGATGAACACCTTAGAAATAAGCCTCTTTGAGGGGATAACCTCCTTTACATTACACAAATGAACAATTATTCAATGATACAAATGACAAGACATCCTTTCTATATATAGGAGTCTAAGGGGTCATAATATAATCAGAGCCGACATAACAATAATAATGTAAGTGCA
>APFE031217530.1:424130-437416 GCA_000404065.3 Pinus taeda
TAATGTAAGTGCACAATAATAACAATAGTGGGCTTCTATGGGGCACAATAATAACAATATGGGGACTACATGGGAACAACAATATAATAAGGCAGTTGTACTAATAACAATAAGGGGTTACACTAGTAGTATAGGAACCTAACATGCCCCTCTCCTTCAAAACGTGTTGTCCTCAATGCTTGAGTAGTTCTTGATGCTTCTTTATAAAATTCTTGTCCTCCCATGTGCAATTTTTAGCAGGTAAGTTCTTCCACTTGATGAGATACTCTGAAATTGATCGATTTCATAGTTGTCGAGTTCTTGTTCCTGTGACTACTCCAGGTTCCAATATGATTTTTCCTTCCTCGTCAAGTTTTGGCAATATTGCTTGAACTGGGATCTTCTGCAACTTTTGAATGAGTGGCCACACTTCTTCATCATTCTTCCATTCATCCCTTGCTTCGTTTATCCAATCTGGTTGGATAATAGAAATAACACAAAACAATGCTTCCATTTCCTCATCCTTTCTTGAGAGTGCATATGCAACAACATTTTTCTTCCCTTTTTTGTAGATGATTTCAAAGTCATAACCCAACATATTTGTGACCCATTTTTTCTATTCTTATAAAGATAACCTTTGTTCTAAAAAGTATTTAAGACTATCATGATCCATTTTTACCTTGAAGTGTCTTCCTATTAGGTAAGGTTGCCATTTCTTAAGTGCACGTAGTATTGGCAACATTTCCTTCTCATAAATAGCTTGCTTAAGATGTAGCTGTAAAAATACCCAATTTCTGACATCAAAAATTCTTTCACTGCGATTTTGATTTGCTTGTTTTTTCATTCAATTCTGCACCAAAGTGGTGTTATCCTTTAAAAGTTGGAGAACTTGTTGCTGATGCTCGATGTGATCTTTCACTGCTTGAATCTTTTTCTTCTTGATATGTCCTTCTATCTTGAGAGTTTGAGGAGCGATAATTTCTTCCAATGCATTACAATATATGGTCGGATTCATTTCTTGATGGTCGATGTGATCTTTCACTTCTTGAACCTTTTTCTTCTTGATATGTCCTTCTATCTTGAGAGTTTAAGGAGTGGTAATTCTTGCCAATGCTTTACAAGATATGGTCGGATTCATTTCTTCTTTCTCTGAGGTTGGTTTCTTGAGTATATCCTCTTCTTTTGATGTTTCTTGATCCTTTTCTTCCTCCTCTTCATAATCTATGTAAAATAATTTCTTCTCAACACACTTATGACCTTTAGCGTATTTGCTATCACAATTGTAACAAAGCCCTTTTTCTCTTTTTTCTTCCAATTGTTGTGGTGTAAACCTTGTAGGTTGTGGAATGCTAGGAGAAAAAACACTTCCATAATTATAGTCGTGAGTGGTGGGATTCCTTGTGTCCATAATTTCGCTTTCAATTTTTCTTGCCAACCTGAATGCCTTCTCCAATGAATCAGGTTCCCAAAGACGAACCTCATGTTGAATTCTATCCTTTAAAGTCCCTATGAAGACATTAATACTTTGTTTCTCTGGAATATCATTTACCCTTATATTCAATTTTTGAAATTCCTCAATGTTCTCTACGATTGAACCCTTTTGTTTGAGATTTATCAATTGGCTAAAGAAGGTGTTTCTCTTTTTATCCTCATAATGTGCTATCATTTCCTTCGTGAAAATTGACCACGTGACAAGTGGTTTACGAGAACAAAGCCCTTTATACCATAAAATTTGATTTGTTTCTAAATAATTAGATGTAATATATACCTTTTGTAACAGTGGTACACCATGTAGATAAAAATATTTCTCCATATGTAGTATCCAATTTACCAGATCCTTGCCATCAAACTTCCTCATCTTGCTTTTTCTTGATTTTGGGAGCTTGATCTTGAAACGACTGTAACTTTGTCATATCAGATCTTCCAGTTCTGTAATCACGATTTGTAGTAGCCCTCTATGTCCTCCTTCCAATGCCACCAATCTGATCGAAATTGGATTCTCCAAGAAAGAGTTATACACAATCTCCCAAGGTGACCTGATTATATACTTTTTCAAAAGAGCGAACTTGTATGAAGCTCCACATGTCACTATTTTGACCTTCAGATCTAAAAAATATACACCAAAATTTAAAGTCCGTTCTCTTTCTGTAACTTCTTACAAAATTTCAATCTGATGCTCAGAGAGATAGTTATGACGATTTTCCCCAGGTCACCTATTTAGGATGTAATTCGGGCGTCTTCCAAAATCCTAACTCCCTCAGATCATATATCTGCAAATGTAGCGAGACAAGATCTGAAATTCGGACGCGCGATTCAGTGCGATTTCTTTTCAAATGGGTTTTTTTTTTATAGATTCTGAAATGTCGCAGAAAAGAAGTTATAGCGAAAATGCCACATTGACTTGTTTTGGAGCAGCAAAACCCTAGAATCCAAAGCTCTGATACCAAATGTTGTGAAACCAACTCACAAAAGATAGAAAAGATAGATGAACACCTTATAAATCATCCTCTTCGAGGGGGAAACCTCCTTTACATTACACAAATGAATAATTCTTGGATGATACAAATGAAAAGACCTCCTTTCTATATATAGGAGTCTAAAGGGTCATAATATAATCAGAGCCGATATAAAAATAATAATGTAAGGGCACAATAATAACAATAGTGGGATTCTATGGGGAAAATAATAACAATATGGGTACTACATGGGAAAAACAATATAATAATGGGGTTGTACTAATAACAATAAGGGGTTACACTAGTAGTATAGGGAGCGAACAACTCATATATGTGTATTTGATTCTACTATGATCACGAAAGACCCTTTAAGATGAAAGAAACCTTCATCTTTATACATTTTAAACCTACAAAACATAAAAGGTTTATTTACATACATAATTTATATACAATGTGTTTTTTAGAAGAAAAATTGTTCAAAAAATTCAAACAACCACTGTAACGACGACAATAATTTGTCAACTCCAAGACTCTTATATTTAAGTTTTAAAAATAGTAATATGTTCAGTAATTGTAAGAAAGGATAAGGTGTTTTTCTCATTTTAATTCCTAGAAGGGAGTTGATATCAACATAATGATAAAATTATTTTCTCTTATAGGTTGTTTCCATCCAACCTTCTACGAAATCATAATGAATTGTGTGATTAATTTAAATGTTCAAATATATCTAACATTAATGTATATGTAACATGTTCATAGTTTACTTCCTTATTAAAACAATCTAATATCATACTAGGATTTTTCATGTGGAGACTTATATGTTTTTAAAATTCATGTTCATCATAATAAGAGGAATTGTGTGTAGTTTGGAAAGAGTTATTGAAGTGATGATGTATATATGGAAAAATAAATATATGAATATTAGATAAAATAAAGTTTAAAATGATTTCATTTTCATTGTCATGTACCATAACATTATCATGTGAATAATCACCATAAGCCAGTCCATTATTATTTTCATAATTAATTTTATCATGGTTATTGGCATGAAAAAAATTATAGTTGTGTGATTTTAAACCTAAAAATGAATACTTATTTTCATATTCATCATACATAGGAGGTTTTGAGTAATCGACATGAACTTGAAATGAATCGACATTAAAACTAATAAAACACCATCACATACATGTTCTTCTCGGTGGTCGAAAAACCTTGATTCTCTTTTGAAGTTGCTTTCTTCATAATCATCAATATTAGCATGATAAAAAACATGAAATACACTAGGTATATTAGAAGAAATTTAGTTTGCAAACAGGTCCAAGAGAAATCCATTAGAAAATAAAAAATAATATATATAATCTAGGAGTTGCCAGGTGAACTAAAAAAAGAAATATATCCTTTAAATCCCTTAACACGCATGCAACAGTGAACCTATTCACGAGCAGGTCACAGGCTTAACTGGTTCCTTTAGTTACCAAGACCCTAAATGTTTTACATGGCTCTATATCTTTTACAAAGCTGAATGCAGTTGCAATTACATTTATAAGGGAGTTGAATTTTACAAAAAGCATGTAACTGTCTCGAGATCTGAGCCATAGTTAATCGACGGTTAATACTTCCTATCGTATGGAGAGTTGCAGGGAGGTTTAATGATCATTTGAAATGCGATAAGAAATTATGGTGGGCTACATTTAATCCAACGATGATCATTGCACATTGGGTGGTAAGGTGGTGGTGAGTTAAACTCATTTATCCGCCCAATGAACTTATTACAATTGAGTGGGGAGTCATATTCAATACAATAACATTTATACTTGATTGATTATATTGAAAATTTAGTATAATGTTTATATTTAATATGGTTATATTCAAAACTTAGTATAATTTTTACATTTAAGATGGTTTTATTCAAAGATTTATATCAAGTTTATATTTAATATGAGTGTTATGAAAAACCTAATATAAATTTTTTTGAAGCTTTTTTTATTTTAATAACCATTTCAGTATTAGAGCCTCCTCATTGAATGTATTTAATTTCAAAGATTTTGCTTTTCACCTAGGGCTTATAGGGCTTGGATAAGGTAAAGGTAAAATTTAAAAATTGTAAGTAATTCATGGTTAAGATCAATGGTGATATCGTTTGAGGTAAAAATAGATATTTTACATTCATGAAAGTCTAATTTTGATATTCATTACCTACGTTCTTTAATCCTCCCAAATATATAGGAATTAAAGGATAAATAATTCATTTATATATCTTATTTTTAGGGTTCTTAGTTATACTAATAATAATTTAATTATGTTTTAGCAACATATAATAGTTAGTGTTATTTAAAATTTTTATCATTTGTACTTTGAATTTTATGTCATATATAGAATCAAAATAATAATTAAGTGCTTATATGCATATTTATAATATGCCATTTCTTTAACGTCGCTAGCTACAAACCCTACTTTTTTTTGTTCTAATCTCTTCTACTGATTTCCCTTTTGTATTTTAGGAAGTGATTTGAATCATAGGAGCATGATAAGGATTCAAATGGAAGGGAAACATAAAACAAAACCCTTAGAAGAGACCTAGTTCTAAGGAGGGTCATTTTTTTTACAACAATCCCCATCTCGAATATGACCTTAGCTCTAACTGTCAGCAAGAGAGAGGAATGAAAATGTGCCTTTGAAAAGCAAGTGAGTGTGTCTAGTGAATGTTTGGTTTTAAGTGTGTCAAGGTTCTTCTATTGTGGAGGAAGAAAATAAAGTGATCCTCTAAGAGAGAGGTATTAGTACCACCTTAGTAGAGACACACGTAACTAAGAAGGATCTATCCAACATCCAGCAGAACAGTCCACAAAGATGTGATGGTCAATACAACCAATCAATAAGAGGGATATGTCTAATATCAAGTGGAATAGTAGACAAGGATGTGACAACAATAGTAACCATTACAACACATTATCAATATGATAAATACTAAAATAACCAAAATAGTTCAACTACACACATGAAAGAAAACATGAATTACAAACATCCACATAACGATGTTACAAATATTCATAATCCATACATGAAGAATGTGATGGCCATGAGGCTTCTTATATTAAGTAAAAGTTCCAATACATATGTATACAATGAACACCACTAGCTCCAATAGTGGAGTGTTGGAGCCACTCCTTGCTCTCCGAAAGAACTAGTTTGTCTCCCTAATGCCTTGCGGGAGGAGCCAAGGTGAAATTTACTTTGCTCATATAATGAGGGTGTATATATAACTAATGAGGTGATGCTTCACCTTCCTTGTGACTCTTTTAATATCCTCATGAATCTTTGAATTCCTATGACTTTTCGAATTTACATGAATCTTCATATTATGAATGTGTCATTTGGACTTCCACTTTACAATACATTTGAATAGATAATTACATAACCCACAATGATGATGTGGAATATGACAACTCATGACATGACATGACATGACACCACTGACATGGAATTCTCGATGACGTGGCAATTTCAAGCCAATTATGTCATTGCCTGCTACACGTATTCTTGAGGATGCTATTTTATCCACCTTCTTATGGCTTAGAGGTAAGGATTCTTTAATGATATCAATTCTTGAGTTGTGATCGCAGAATGGTGCCCCTTTTGTCTTCTCTTGATTGATCAACTTGCATAATCAACACAGGTGTCTTTCATCATGATCCATTCTCCATCTCCTTCTTTATCATTTTTACATGGTATGATAAAGTACCTACATCTGAAATTCACTCATGAAGAGATGACATCAGTCCGATAAAACTCCTAGTCTAAGATGACACATGTTGATCCACTCATTGATCGAGAACTGGGTTGAAGGCTAGGAGAGAGGCTTAGCGACTATGCAATTGCATATTTCAAGAGCTCAAGGGTGAAGCTTGAGCCTTGATACTATGCAATGCATAGTCCAGGCTAGACTAAGGAAAGAAACTGTGATGTTTTAAGGCTTAGTGGGCTTAGTTGAGTGGTTTTTCACTACTAGGGCCAACTGCATAGTTATGGGAGGAAGAGAAGGGTTGGGGATTACACAATTGCACAGCTCAAGAGCTCAAGGGCTGATATTGAACTCAGAGACTACGCAATGTGTACTTAAGGCTAGGTTAGAGTGCTAGATTACGCAATTCTGGGGGCCAAGGTCCGGGGTTGAGCACTAGAATTATGCAGTGCGCAGTCCTAGGGGGTGGGAATTGTGCATTACATAGTGGAAAGGGACAAGGCTATTGCTTGAGGGTTGGAACTTCACAATGCGCAGTTGGGGAAGGTTGGATGAGGCTAAGTTGTTGGAAATTTTTTGAAAATTGCCTAAGTGTGGGGTCAGTGAAATGATGTGATTGTGGACATGACTAATGTGATTATACTTAAACACTTGACGACACAACACCATAGATCATCTGTGACACATAAGCCACACATTTCTCTCAGTGTGACAACTCTATGATGACCTATGACCAGGGCGACATCAAAGATACACATTGTGATGACCCTGACGACACTTGTGCGACAATGCTTAAAATTTCGGGAATGAGTGCGATAGATGTTTATATGGTTATATCAACTCATTCACACAAATATAACCCCTTGAAATGACCAAAACAAGCTTCCACACATTATGTGACAGCTAAGATGTGCAAATATGACATTTTTCCTTTCTTGCAAAAGGGACCAAAACACTGAAAGAAAAACATGAAATGGACTTCAATGTTTGCGAAGACAAAATTCAAGACCAAGGTAGGCTACAAAAGTTGGTGCATGCCAAAATTTTAGACGGTGTTGTAATAGCGACAACACTCGGTGACACACTAGTGGAATTCCAACTTCTTTGTCTCATTCAAATCGTTTGTGCAGGGCCTTAGTTCTTGAAGGAGTATTGATTCATCATGTAGATCACTTTGGCTTTCCTACTCACCCCATGAATAAACATGGTCGATTTGTGCCTTTCTTGGTTGAACACAAGCATAAGATCCAACAATATCACAATGTTTCGAATTGGAAAGGGTAGCGAAGTTCGTAAGGTTTTGATTTTTAGAGTATAGTTTTTCATCTCTGGCATAACTCTGCTGCTAGAAGGCCTAGACAATACCCCAGTCGAGTCACTACAGGAACAAAAACATTGCACCACTACCAACGAGCCTTAATAGTACCCCAATAGATTTATTTGCCTCACCTCTTTGTGAAGGAAGCCTTTCTCTTCTTTTACCTGTATTTATATATTTAAAGAGGACTGGGCATCGACACTTATTCATTTTTTGGGTGGAAGAGGGATCCTGAATTATTGAGCGAAGGAGAGGTTGTTCCTTTAGAGAAGCATATAGAGACCTCTGATTTAGGTTTTCTCTTTATATTTCCCCCTTTTTCTCTTCTATTTATTGGATAAGCATGAGAATACTAAAACACAAGAACCAAGTGTAGCATAAGTTTTCCAGAATAGACACAAGGATCACGGTTCAACCAAAAATATCCTTACAAATGGATCAAATTTTTATCGGAACTTCATCGACCAAAATATGTGACCAAACACAAAGAAGGAGGATGAAGGTTAGAAAAATGTTGTATTGTCACAAGACTCTTTTCAATTTAGGCACACACAAAGAAGCTGGAAAACATGTTCACACATGACACTCATTTACACAATGAAAGCAAAACAACACCAACAAACAAACAAGAAAGAAAATAAACTATGTACATAGGGAAGGGCACAACCCCAAACAATCATTGAAAACAATGTTTTAAGTCTTGGCCATTAACAGGAAGAGAGCCAATCCTCCCGTCTAGTGATTGCAGACGAAATGTGTGTTAGCCAAGCTTTTCGTGTACAATAAATGGTACAATCCACAAGGATTGGAAACTAGTGTGTTTTCCATTGTCCTCATGGACTTTGTACCACTTCAAGATTAAATCACCCACGCTTAATTCATTCTTCCCAGCAGATTTCTTGTTGAACCATTTCTTGATATGACTCTAGTGAAGTGAGAGTTTTTCTTTTTCTTTTTTCCTTTCTTCCTGCAGCTTGTGAAGAGTGTTTATCCTATGTTGAACCAATAAGCATGGCTTGCCCTGGGATTCTTGTGAAAGTTGAAGGGGAGGAAAGTAGATGTTTGGGGGTAGGATGGCTTCTTTTCCATACACCAAGAAGTAAGGAGAGGTGTTCAAATAAGGTTTTGGTGTGAATTGGTCAACCCATAAATACTTCACCAAAGCAGAGAGAAATTTCCTCTATTCAAAGAAAATGGTCTTCTTGATAATGTGGATGAGGTTTTTGTTTATAGAATCAGCAAGACCATTTCCCTGCAGATAGTATTTTGATGAATGTTTCAATAAAATTCCATTTTCCAATGCAAATTCATATAATTTCAACGAAGAGAAATATGTTTCATTGTGAAAAAAAGTGAAGTCGGAATGTCGAACCTGGAAATGATATTTTTCTTAAGAGAGTTTATGACTTCTTGATCATTCACCTGTTTGAGCGAAACTATTTCTATCCACCGTGTAAACTAGTCTATGGTAGTGAGGATGTAGCGATGTTGCTTTGATGAGTGCGGGAAAATTTCACCAATCACATCTAAGCCCCATTGTTGAAATGGTTCTTCCACTGCAATAGGTTGCAATGGGGTGGCTGACTTATTTCCTCTGTTAGCACACCTTTGAAAGACTACACACTTGCAGCCCTAAACATGAGCATGTTTGAATAATGTTGGCCAATAGAAACTGGCCCTCATAACCTTGTGCGCATTTATATTATTTACAAAGTGTCCCCTAGATGACCTATCGTGGAGATCACACAATACTTTCTCAGAATCGTACGCTTCCAAGCATCTGAAAAAAAACTTTGTTATGGTGCTTCCTGAACAACACCCCATCAACCAATTGATAAGATAACAATTTTAACCTGAATTCCATCTTCTGTCGTGCGGATAAGTGAGAGGGAAAGGTGTCATGATCAAGATACTATGGCACATCCGTGTACCAAGAGTTTTCAATCGTGGTGGGGGAAGCTCACTCAACATTGTACATTTTGTTTTCATTCTCCAACTAGATGAATCTTCTTCTTTCGCATCTACTGCTTCTGTTGCTAACCAACAAAGACTGTGGCCCTTGATTGTTTGAATTGGCTTGAATTCTAAGTCATACTCTCATAAACCAGTCAGCCAATTTTCTCTTCTCTCATCGAGCTCTTGCTAAACAAACAATGATCTAATTTCTGGGTGCGACACAAAGATAATGCAATGGTTCTTCAAGAAATAGGACTAAAAATTATTTACCAATTTATAAACTATGTATGCCTACTTATCAATGGTTGGGTAGTTGAGTTTAGGTCCTTGAAGGTTGGCACTCATGAAGTATATTGGCCACTCATTATTTTTTTCATCCTTTTGAGTAAGCATTGTGGTAAGAGAAGTATCAAAAGCGAAGGTGTAAAGCAGAAAATATTTGCTAAACATTGGGCTATCCAAAGTGGTTGCTTCTGCAATGGCGTCCTTGTTCACAATCTCCTGTAGGGGATTAAAAATCTGAGCATAATCAAAGATAAACTTGTGGAGAAAATTGATCTTTCCTAGGAAGGACTTCATAACTTTCTTATTCACTAGGAAGGGAATCTGCATGATGGATTTGACCCTTTCTAGGTCTACTTTAATCCCACTCTTTGCGATAATATGGCCCAAGATATTTCCCTCAGACATTGCAAAAATAATCTTTTTTAGATTAAGGGATATCTCATATTTGCGACATTGCTCGAAAATTTTCTTCAAATGATGCAAGTGGTCAAATAGCTTCTTGGAAAACATGATGACATTGCCAAGATAGACCACTACAATCTGCCTAATTAGTCCACATAATGAGATGTCCATGGCATGGTTAAATGTCACACTAGCTTTAACCAACCCAAATGGCATTCTTCTAAATGTGAACATGCCTCAATTCATGCGAAATGTAGTTTTGAGTCTGTCATGATCTAAGACCAAAATCTGGTTGTAACCTAAATATTCGTCTAACAAGGAAAACATCTCTAACCTTGATATTGTCTGCAATATCTGCTCCATAGATAGGACAGGGTAGTTATCCTTGTCTAAGGAATGATTCAAGTTGCGGAAATCTACACACAAGAAGACTTTCCTCGTCTTCTTCTTTACTAGGACCAAATTTGATACCCAGGTAGAATGTCACACTTTATATATGATCTGAGAATCCATCAATTTCATCAACTCCTTTTGAATCAGAGGCTTAAGCGTTGGGTGTACCTTTTCAGCATTTGTTGGAAAGGCTTGACTCCTTCTTTTATTAGAATAACAAGTTGGATTATACATGTGTGATGATTTTTGGGCTCGTCATACGTCCATATGAAAACATCCCAATACTGCTTGAATAAGAGGATGAAATCTTGTCACTCCTGTGGTGTACAACAAGTATCAAGATTGACAAATTTCGTATATTTCTTTGTTCCAATATTTATTTGCTCATGCAACAATGTTGAGCTATGGGTTTTTACGTTCACTAGCCCTTGGAAGTGATTCTGCAGGTTATATAGCTTCTCAATTGATACCATGCCTTTTGGCATGGGGTTTTCTTTATTTTCATGGGTTGCTCATGCTCATTTTAGTCGATAGTTATGTCCTTGAATACATCAACATTCACCATAAAAGACAGTATATGAGGGTCATCATTAAAATGCATAATTTATTTATATTATCAGGGGTGGATGGTTTATAAATAATTTCTACAGAAAAACCGCCCCTAAGCAGTGACAACCTAGCAACAAAATTTTCTAATTCATCCCTAGTTTCATTACGCATTCTAGGAACATAAATAATATTGAAATATTGGAAATGAGAAATCAAATGCCATACCTCTTGTTGATACCCTTTTAGATGAGGTGAAACACAGTGTATTGTATCACATACCTATCATATGACAATTTCCAAGTCACCTACTTCTTTGAGGACTACAACATTGAGGTTAATGGCTCTTTGCAAACGCAAGATGAGTGCTTCATATTCTGCGATGTTATTGGTACACTCAAATTCCAAGCAGCTGGAGATCAGATTTTTCCCCTTTTGTGGGTCTATTAAAACAAAACCAGCTCTAGATCCCTCCTGCTTCTTAGAACCATCAAAATATAATGTCCAAACATCATTTGTACAAGGACTATATATTGAACTAGTACTACTATTACTACTACTACTAACTATACGAATAACATTTTCACTAGTTGGACTAGGAAGGAGTTCTAACTATGTGTTAGGTGGGACTGGGGATTGTTGAGAAATACAACACCTCAAATCAGTTTCAGGAAAGAAATTTCCAAAGATAAGATCTGTGAAATCCATTGGCTCATTTTTTCCTTCGAAGGGAGTAATTGTGTGTTTCATGTACTGCTCTGAGTTCACCTGGATCTAATTGTTTATTACCTTGTACAAAAGCCACAAATGTGACCTATCCATAGAAAAATACCCCTGTAACTTCTTGGACCAGTCTCTGCCCAACAATACATTGTATGCTTCCAAAATTTCCACAATTTCTATATTTATACATTGGTGAACTTGTTGGTAAGATGATAAGTGGATAGGCACATTTTTTAGATCACCAATCGCATGGACAAGAGTTTTATCCAACTAAATGATATATGAATATGTTTTGTAACATTTTTAATTGATTTTATTTTCTACTAATAAAGGCATTATATTTATAGACACACCAGAATCAACTAAGCAGTTGTGGAGATTATAATTAAAAATTTCAAACGTTGAAAAAAATGGAGGGCAAGGTGTATTTGCATCTAACGTTAAAGCATTATTTAGAGATTCGAGGGAACCAAAGGATGTACCATCATCCCTTGTATGAAGAAGCTTCATTACCTGAGGTAGACTGTTCGAGTGCGTAGACAAGAAATTCACACTAGATCACGTCTTTCTTAGTTCAAAGAGTGAAATATTTGCAAGAGATTTCTTCATCTCATCAACTATGTTATAATCCAATGTGACAGACATTGCTGAAATGTCCAACAGATTTGCTTTGTCTTCTAATTTTAGAATAATGGGCTTACTCTTTTTGTTCATGGAAGTAATTTTTGTTGTAGCCGAATTTCTAGACTTGCTATGAGTGCTGTGAGATGAGTTCACAGGCTGTGCGATCTTCCTCAGCAAATGCTCTTTCAATTTATTCTTCGTCAACTCTTGTGTGGAGGTCAGGCCTTGGCTTCTCAAGTTGTATTGAGTGTTTTCTGTTGATCTGGGGCCTCACTTGGTGGTTGTTCTTTGGCACTCTTCTTCTTAGCTGGAAAAACACAACTAAATGTGTTCGTTGTGTTTCTGACATTCACGGTTTTGTCAGCTACAACATTCTCTTCCTTTTCTTCCACATGCTTAGTCTACTCATTTGAAAGAACTGTATCAATAATATGCATAGCAAGAGTCTTATTTGAATGATACTCTTGATGAAATGAACCTTACTTATCCATGCCCATACTTTCAACATTCAGCACAACGTTCAAGCTCTGCACAGACTTGGTCCGCTATTTGTTGTTGCTGCCAAAATTAGCATCCCTTCTGTTAGCATTTGAGATTTCACCTAGGCTGAGATAGAAAAATCTCAAAGCTACATCAAACCATTTCACCTCGTAGCTAGCCCTACGAGGTATGAGAAGGCTCTCTCGGGTCAAACTCGGTGGATTTTCAATAGGATGAGTTGACCAATTAGGAACAAGGATTTTAGGCTAGTAAACTGATAAGGGGAATTGATTTGAAGTTTTTGGGTTTTTTGGTGGCAATTGAAGGGAGTGCAATTCAGGGTGCGGGGATTGAGCTCAGTTTTTGCAGGTGGTTCTTTGGG
>APFE031217536.1:19150-33839 GCA_000404065.3 Pinus taeda
AACAGCTGTCAGTTGGGTTTCA
Organism: Pinus taeda; assembly: GCA_000404065.3. Taxonomy (NCBI): domain Eukaryota; kingdom Viridiplantae; phylum Streptophyta; class Pinopsida; order Pinales; family Pinaceae; genus Pinus; species Pinus taeda. The sequence continues at coordinate 19,173 of APFE031217536.1, forward strand.
AAAATCCAAAGTGTTGTTGCACTTTCAACAACAGAAGCAAAGTATGTTGCTGCTACAGAGGCTAGTAAAGAAATGAATTGGTTACAAAGGTTTATGGGTGAATTGGGTAAGGATCATGATAAGGGCACGTTATACAGTGATAGCCAAAGTGCCATTCATATTACAAAGAACTCAGCATTTCATTCCAGGACTAAACACATACAACTCAAGTACCATTTCATACGATCAGTGTTGGAAGATGGACAGTTGAAGCAAGAAAAGAGACATACTAGCCAGAATCCTGTAGATATGCTAACAAAAGTTGTAACCGGGAGAAACTAAGAACATGGTCAGATTCAATTGGTCTTCAAGGATGACGATGAAGATGAGAAATAGCCAGGTCAAAAAGAGGAGTCATTGTCCAGCAAATGAAGCAGCGATGGAGTTGCTACAATCATTCTCCAAGTGGGAGATTGTTATGTGTGGAGCATGATTGTTCAGAGGTCTTTGTTTCAGCTGGATGTATACCCCAAGAAGTTTGTACACCCCTCCATGCGGGTGGGACTTCTCCCCCCCGCAGGGGTCCGTGGGGGCCGATCCCCCCGGGCTGGGGGGTCTAGGGGCTAGCGGTCCCCCGTCGGGGGCTCGGGGGCAGCGCCCCCGAAGCTAAAAACATATGTAAATTTGCCTTGTAAAAGTATAGCAATTTCTAGTCAATCTGGGTCATTGATTAGGTAGATGATCTGACGGTAGAGCTTATGTTTAGTTTAGGGTTTTTTTCCCTAGAAGGCAACCCCTCTCTTTGTATGAGGGCATTTGTATTTGAGGCTGTGTAATAGATGTGTATTCTATGCGTGAGCGAGAAACAGAGAGGTGAGACTGTGGGAGAAAACAGAGGATATTACAGTGGATTTGCTGTAGGTTGTGTCTCTTCATTTTGCTAGATAATAGAAAGGAAGGACTGGCTGTTTGGCATGTACGTAGCCCAAACTGGGTGAACCACGTATATTTATGTCTATCTTGTTTTATGAATTTTCTGTGTTTATATTTCTACAATATTTTATGTGTTCCATTGCTCCGTAATATATAATTTTCTAACATTTAGACCTCCTGTACTTAATACATTAAACCACCATAGTATAAATGTATCGATATCTCTGAAGTGTTCATTTTAGACCCCCCTCAACCACTTACCATATAATAACCTCTCCAAAAACTATATTTATATTGATTTGAATTTTATTAATATCAGGCGGGAAGGTCTATGAAGTATGCAAACAAGATTATATATTATAAAATTATGAAAGGAGATAATGGAGGGAAAACTTTTACAGTTATATTTTATGAAATGAGCTTATAGGAGAAAGATTGAGGTAACAGAATGCTGAGTAAAATGACTTAAAAGGAGGCTGAGAAAAATGAGTTAAAATGAAGATGGAATGTTTCTTCCTTATGGGATAATTCTACAAAGGTAAAATTTAAAGTTTACATATAAGATAAATAATTTTTTATGCTATTAATTGAAGGGGGAAAGGAAATTATGAAGAGGGAATGCATGAGAAAATAAATTTTGGATAAATTCTTATCGAAATATTTTACAGGAGTAAAAAGGGAAAAGAAAAGATATTTTACCAATCATGGAAAAACAACACATGGTTTTAAAAATAATGGGAAGGAAATTAATCGATGGTTTTATAAAATATGTGTATGATTTTTTTTTACTCGTAAGTATATAAAATCAAGGTAAAATGAGACATGTTTTTCTGCAAGAGACATGGTTTTCAAGATACCATAGGCATAAACGATTTTCTATGGAAGTATAGAAATATGGCTTTACAGGTTAACAAATATTTGGGAAATATTTTTATCAAAATATTTTTTCCCAAATAATTAGATAATTATATTTTTGAAAATTAAATATTGGCCAAAAAACCATTGGTCAATTCAAGCATTAGAGGTTTAAAGGACACCTAGCGAATAGGACCAGTCAACTAGATTATAGACATGATCTCAACATTTGAAGAAGTAGGAAGATCAACAAGCATTCAAAGGAAACCTAGTAGCAAAAGATCAGTAAACTGGGATCAAAGTGTAGCTTTCCAGCAGACAGTTTAAGCAACTCAAGAGTTCAAGGGAGAAGACTTGCAAACAACTTCAAATTAACTACAGTTTCTTAGATATTGTTTTTATTTTTGATTTATTGTTGAGATTTTTATTCCAAAAATCTAGACACAACTATATTGATGAAATTTTTTACATATTCTTTTATTTTTAATGAAATGTGGTTGACTTTTGATGCCAAAATCCATGTTGCTTTGTAAAACGTTTATTACAGAATTCCTAACTAAAATATTCTAGCTCCATTTCATGACATAATTTATTTTTTCTAGTATGTTTTTCTAGTGCTTTCATATTTTATTTATGCACATGTTCAAGGTAACATAGGATATCTGGGAAAGAATAGTTTGAGTGTCAATCTCTCTAAAATCCCCTTGCAAATTTATAATCATTTAAAGAGATTAATTAACTGAGCTATCTGTATTGGTTGATTCCTCTACATATTTTAATTGCTACCTTTTGTCATCCCTTGAATGTATTATGTTTGATTGTATAAATATTCTACATGCATTCACTACATCTGGTTTATTAAGTATTCAGTATTACTGCTTAATTATCTTGTATTCTCTTATATTGTTCTGTCAAATTATCTAAAAATAATGTTATTCTATCAAACTGGATGCTGGAACTTTTACTGAGGACTCTGCAAGAGAGGGATTTGTTAGAAAATTATATATTACAGAGCAATGGAATGCATAGAATATTGCATAAATATAAACACAAAAAATGAATAAAACCAGAGAGACACAGATATACATGGCTCAACAAGTTTGGGCTACGTCCACCTCGAACAATTGGTCCTTCCTTTCTATTGTCTAGCAAAATGAAGAGACACAACCTACAGTAGATCCGTTGTAATATCCTTTGTTTTCTCTCATAGTCTCACCTCTCTATTTCTCGCTCGAAGAATACACATCTATTACATAGCCTCAAATACAATGCCCTCATACAAAGAGAGGGGTTTCCTTATAGGACAAAAAACCCTAAACAAAACATAAGTTCTACCGTCAGATCATCCGCCTAATGAACAACCAAGATTGACAAGAAATTACTATAGTTTTACAAGGCAATTTTACATCTGTTTTTAGCTTCAGGGGCACTGCCCCTAAAACCCCCGTCGGGGGACCGCTGGCCCCCGGACCCCACAAGGGAGATCAGCCCCCTCAAAACCCCGCAGGGGGGACAAGTCCCCCCACACCCCCTCACATGGAGGGTTTTACAAACTTCATGGGGTATACATCTGGGTGAAACAAATATTTCTAAATAATCATGCTCCACACCCAACAATATTTATTTATGGACTTAGATTGTACAATCATTAGCAACCACCCATAATAAATCATAGATATGACCATTCTGCTCCATAGGTTGTTTTCCAGTGATAATGAACAACGTTAAAAAAGGCCTCATAACGTGTGGGTTAACCCCCTCTGGTTGAAGGGCCATCTTGGACATAAAGACCAGTCGAGTTAGTTTCTTGGCATAGTTTTGTAGCCAATAATTTCCTTCGAGAAACAATAGAATAGTGATTGAAGTCACGAAGTATATGGTTGAAGGCTGGAGATTCAAACACTTCATTCTTTCGCATGTAGACAAAGGAAATGGGATCCTAAATAGAGTTAAATAAATCACCCTAGAAGGGAGATCGAGGGGTAACGCTTTCGAAGACATCAAGATGGTGACATATACTTGCTACAAAAATCTATATGAGGAAGATCAAATACCTCTTGATCAGGTAAAGGAATTCTTTGAAGCTATGGTGAATGTATTTTTTCCTTTAGTAAATCAAAACCTTATACCTCAAATTAAAGAGGATTAAGTAGAGCTAAACTAGGCTTTGGAGCTGGAAAAGGCCCAAGGTCCTCATGGCTTCTCTATCAAGGTATTCCCGTTGTTATGGTCAATGATTAAAAACGATATCCTTCATTTGTTGAGTCATGCAAGGATAAAAAGGAAGTTGGTAGGTGGCACAAATTCCCCCTTCTTAACTATCATTCCAAATGAGGTGACTCCAATTAACTTTCCAAATTCCAACCTGTTTCTCTTTGCAACTCTTCTTATAAAATATTGAAAAAAATTATAGCTAAACAACTCAAACCCTTTCTTCCAACCTTTATCTATGACAATCAAGATAGTTTTATGCAACAGTGGAGCATTCCTGATAATATCATTAGGGTTTAGGAAAAAATCCATTCAAGTAAGGAGGCAAGAGAAGCTAGCATGGCCATCAAATTGGACATGGCCAATGCATTTGATTGCGTAAATCATTCCTTCCTTTTCCTTGTATTAGAAAAGTTTGGTTTTTACCATGGATTTATTCAATGGTTCAAGGCTTGCATTGGATCCCCATGGATATCCCCTTTATTAAACGGTAGACTCGTGCCCTTCTTCTCAGCCACACAAGGACTTTGATAAGACTATCCTTTATCTCCTTTAATATACATCATAATGGAATAATACCTCAGTCAAAATCTAGAAGCAGTTAAACAAGAAAAAAGTCTTTGTGGATTGAGTATAGCAAGGAATGTCAAAGAAGTAAACCACTCTCAGTTTGTGGATGAAACTCTTCTACTGGGAGGATCCTATACAATCATATATTCTTGCTTTAAAAAAAATATAAACTTTTACCTTCTATTTTATGAAGGATTGGTTAATAGATTGAAGAGGCAATTGATAGGAAGGAATTACCTTGAAGCCACTTTCCAAGAGTTTTCATGAATCCTAAGTTTTCCTGTAAATAAGGATTACAAATCATTCACATACCTTGGAATTCCTATCTCCTTAAGGTAGTCAAATGGGAAGGATTGGCAAGTGGTCCTTGGAATTTTTTTAAAAAGGGTCTTATCATTGGGAGCTCGATTTCTAAACATAGAAGGGAGAACAGTTCTCATCAAGTCAATTTTTTGATCCTTACCATTGTACATCAAGTGTGGACTTCTAACATCAAAAAATTTGATCCATATTATTGGCTGCATGATAAGAAAATTCTTATAGCAAGGACGTAAAAATAATGAGAATAAATTTCATTTAGTGAATGGAAATATTGTCAAACTTTCAAAAAGACTTGGTGACTTAGCTATCAAATATACTAAATATATTAATCTTCCATTAGGATCAAAGTTGGTTTATACTATTATCATATTCAAATGAATGGTGCAATAAAGCATTCATTCGAAAATATTTTCATCAAAGCATATGATTAGATTAGAGAGTTAGTCTTGGGAAGGACACGGGTCCAAAATTTGGAAGTTATGAAAAATAATTTCTGCCTTTTTGTTAGAGAAACTAGGGAATAGGAAACACATTCACCTTTTAAAATACTGAACCCCTATGGCCTTTGTGGTTTCTGCAGATAATGGTGATTGGGAGATAGAAAGATGGATGGAAGAGTAGGGCATAAAAAATCTAGCATATATTTCAATATGGGATGGAGCGCATGGTGTTATCATGATTTCCCTCCTCATCTCCATCAACATTGGAAAGAAGTGGTAAAATCTCTCAAGGGTTTTGCTCCAATAACATTGCAGTGAATGGATATGTGTATTTAGATGGGAGGTGAGCAACCCCATTACACTGTCAAGGAAGGATATAACCATATGCTTAAAAATATCTATTTCCCCCATTTCTCTCGAGTTTGGGGCAATATTTGGAATAGGGATGGTTTACCAAAGATTAATACCTTCTATTGGGAGTTGATTCATGGGAAAATACTAATGACGGAAAACATAAAAAAATGGAAGGTAAAAGCCCCTTCCCATTTTGTTCTTTGTGGAAAGGTTGGGGAATATATAAATCTTGTTATTTTCCAATGTTATTTCACTGTTGAGGTATATACAATTACATTACATCCACTTGTTCAAGTTCAAAACATTGCTTCTAAATGGCGTGAAAGGTTTGTACATTTCACATCACATTTTCCTCTCAACCACATCAACAATTCAATTATAATAAGGTGTTGGATAGTTGTCCCGAAATATTTATGTTGTTTGATATGGTTATCTTGAAATAGGGCTATCTTTAAATATTTCAAGTACTCCCCAGTCTCAATGATGCTGAAAGGATTATAGTTGCTCTTCAAAGTTGTATTCTCCATGTGGTTCGATACATCTGATCTGGATAATATCACAAGCGAAGAAAAATAGTGGCTTAAGTTAGATAAACGATTAGAGCACGATGGTAGCTTCATGTCTTGTAGAATAACCCCCTCCTTTTATATAAGGATGGTGGTGGAAAGGTTTGAATATTGGCGTTGATCCCTTAGCAATCATCAAATTTTCTTTGATGGGTTTTTGAAAGAAAATCTATGGGAGGCAAGAGCAGGAAGGGTGTTGTATAACTCCAATGGATAAATAGAGACAAATTTTTCATGGGGATTGGGAATAACTTCGAGAAGCCAAGAAAAAGACTTATCCCTTGGGAAAGGTCTAAAGATTTCTTCTGTAAAGGGACTTTGTCAAATAAGTCTGATTGGAGCTTCAATGATCATTATACATAAATGTATTAAATTAAGAAAATAAAAGGAAGTAGATATTCCCCCTAGATTCCAACGAATAGGGATAATTTCAATACATTTGTTTCCTATGAATTTTATCATGTCAAAAGGAAAAATAACAAGTTAGCTGACGAGCAAGCCAATAAGGGAGTCACTATAGAATAAAGGATTATAGTGGTGGACCAATCGAAACTAGCATTATGTTATATGCCATGAAAGATGAAAACCAAGGATGGAATTCTCCAAAGGAATTGGATGAATTGGAATTAATCTCTGAAAACCCACTCATATGCCTTATTCAATTCAAAGCATGGAAGGTCTTTCTTGGGTGGTGGGATAATCTATAGGATCATCATATTACCATAAGGAAGAGGAAAAGAATTAAGGCCATGACAAGGGACAAGTGGACGGGAATGGTATCAACATTTAATAATAGCTTCAATGAATGGAGAGATGGTACCTTAATAAAATAGTGGAAATTATTCTTAGGGAGATTTACAAGAGTAATGAAAACATTAGGAATGGAAGCTCACACCGAATGTGATCAGAGACAATATGTTTGCATTTAATCTGAAGGGATATCGACAACAGAGGGCAAGTATGAGATTGGAAATATAAGGAGTTTTGTGAAGATTTAAAAATGTAAATGATTCAAAGTCAGGGTAGGATAGCTCTCAAAATGACATCTTCTAGAACTAATGAAAACGGTTCCCTCTCGGAGGAGTATATGGCTTTGTTCAAGGAGGAAATAGTGGCATTGATGGAAAAAATAGGGGAGAAAATTATATAGGAGGCTCGTTCAAAATTTGTAGTGGTCACCTGTCAAATCACTCAAATTCATGAAGACATTGAACATTTGCAGAAGTCTATGGATCTTCTGACCGCTAAATTGATTAACCTAAACTTTCAAGAGGAAAATATAGAAGTTACAATGGAAAAAGAAATGGTTGGCATTGATCCAAAATGGATTTTGGGTGGACTTCTAAGTCTAAGTGTTCATCACCAAGGAAAATAAAAGTCCGAGGATGTTCTTGGAAACAAACCCATTTCAGATATATTTTCGTTCTGAATCTACTGCAACTTGAATGGGCTAAAATGGACTTAGGATGTAGAAGTTATCACAAAAGGAAGTTTCCCTTTGTTCTTTGGAAAAAGAGGCAAAATCCCCTAAAAATGGCAAAGAAACCCCCTTATAACGGGAAATTGCATCGGAGAAGGTCTAAGAGGCTAACTTAAGAAGAAAGGGAGGAGACCCCCAATTGTCGATCCCCTACATATCAAGTTGGAGGCAAGCATGTGCAAATAACATAAGGAAAGGACACGGGCCAATGCGACATGTGATTGTGATATATCGCATTGCAACAATATAAAGGGGTGATAATGTGTTGGACCCCATGGATTTTATAAGCGTAGTTCGATAAATTTTGAGTTCCGATATATGTCGGGTTTCCTGTGTATTGATTCATTTCAGCATAAAAACTGAAATACAAAGGAAAAATGCCCGAAGCGTTAAAGCCGAACCTGAAGGGGAATTATAGGCGCAATTCATAAAATTTGAGTTCCGTAAAGGCAGGATTTCAGGCCGGCCTTAGGCAGAAAGCGGTATTGGGTTAGCTCTGCTTGATCCCACACATTGGTCGACATGTGGTTGCCAGAGGAGAGAGGAAAACCACCTTTTTGGGTGGGTAACCTTCGTACTCCTAAGCTACCCGAAAATGGATATTGACCGTTGGATCAGAGATCCCACGGATCAACGGTGGGGATTGCGATAGCGGCCAAAAGCGTACCTGATGCGATAATATCTAAAGTCCAATAGAAGGCATTTTAACGGGTTTTTCAATGTATTTCCCATGTATTTTGGATTTTGACCAAGATTCATATGCGATGTGATATGCTACCTAATGGCAGACTTGATAGGGTTTTTCGGGGTGATTTAATGGAATTTAACATCCAAAATTCACGTTCGATAATGTATTTTCTAGGAAAACCTCTGTGTAATGGATTTTCTCTAATTTTGGCTATTGCCTAAGGAAAAGCTCTGAAACCTTTATAACCACTCTAGACCATCATGCCACGCTGTAAGCGAGTGTTTTTACCAGCAATAATGCATTTTGAAGCAATAGAGCCACAGAGCTAGATGGCCAGTCGAACTGAAAAGGACCAAGGAAGCCACAGAGGCACAGAGAGATGATGATACACAGAGAAATGGTTGGGGTAGCCAAAATACTGGGAAAAGTACCTCAAAGGAGGTAGAGAGCTCAATTAAGAAAGAAGGAGAAAGAAAGAGAGCAGAGACGGTAAAAGCTAATGCGTAGAGAAGCTAAGGGAGTCACTTGGAGGTCAAGTGAACCATTGATCCATGCAGAGCCAAGAGCCAGAGCCAAGAGCTAGAACGAGAGTGCAGAGCCAGAAAGCTGAGAGCTTCAGAGCCACAGATAAGATGGTGCCTAAACCCATTGTGTTCTATGTAACCAATGGAGTTGAGCGAGGAGCTTGTAAAGGTACTGTTTCCATAATCCTAGAGAACCTAGTTGAGTTGATTAAAGCTCACAGGGACACAGCCCAAGAGTTTTGGGTGAACTCCTAATTAAAATGTTGCCTTATGTGTTTGTTTTTACTGCACTGTTTTACTGTTATATACATGTTATATCAGCATAAACAACGAAATTTTAAATCACATAAACAGTAAAAAATAAACACCAACATACACCTTATTTTCAAGCACTTATTAATTCTGCATTGGTTAATCATAGTTGTCTTGGGAATAATTAAGCTTTAGAAGTGGGAGAGGTTCTTTAAGTTCACAAGAAGCCTTTCAGCCCCATTTTGAAATCAGGTGGTATTAGAGCTTGTGCTTGATTAACCCCACCTTCAAAGAAGGTTATATCAAAATGCTTGATTGACAGAGCAAAGATTACTTGTTTGAAGGGTGTTTGGGAAGTCAAGGATTGATTTTTTGATTGATTGTATGCTCGTTGTAGACTAACTATTGTTTGAGTTTGCAGAGGTGAAGGGAAAGTTGTTGATAGCTCAGTGCAGGTGGGACAAGAAGGAAGAATGGCTAAAGGCATTCTTCTATCACAAAGGACCTTAAGGCGATCCTTAAAGCACAAGAGGTTTGTTGCAAAAGACTGCTTAAATAAGCTCTTTAGTAATCTTATTTGAAGTTCTTTTGTTCATTGGCATAATGACAACTTCTATGAGTGTATCCTCAAATTCCTCCTTCATCACAAGACTCTTTGTTGGATACATGAAACAAGACTTGTTCATCATGATGGACAAGGTGAGGGAAATGTATGAGGATGGAAGGAAGAGTAGCATATTTAGAGAGCAGTTGAATTCCATGAAGGAAGAGAAGTAGTTGCTTTCTAACAAATTGCAAGAAATGGAGAGGAAAATTCATATTGCAAATATCGACCTGAAAAGGATGCATGAGTTGGAGTCACAAATGTTTTCTTCCAAAGAAGCCTCAGTCAAGTATCAGCTTGAAGAAGAGGTAAACCATTCCAATTTTTCTTCAAATTCTTCTAAGAATGATTATATTGGTTCTTTTGAAAAGCATACCAAAGGCATAGGTTCCAAGCTAATGTCGAAGATGGGTTATAAAGGAAACGGCTTGGGTAAACATGCACAAGGTATTGTTGAGCCAATAGTAGTTGAGGAAAGGCCTAAGTATTTGGGTCTTGGTTATGGAGAGTCTTATGGAGAAAGATCCAAAGCTGCCATGAAGGCTATTGAAACAACTCCAAGAAGGAGTTGCATTGCAGGTCTTCTACCTCAAGAGTGTGAAGATTGTATTCAGGAGGAATGCAATATCTTGAAACATGTTTTGCAGGATGCAGGTGTTTAGAAGCACGCACTTGAACCAGAGAGATGTGGAAACTTTGGAAGCCTTGAAGAGATTGATGGTGTTCCAAAGGGATCTACTTCTTCATTCAATTCACCTCCTCATGAATGCAATAGAGGTGAAAGAGAAATGTATAAATCTGGTTCTAACCATATTCCTTTTGATTTTCCAAAGCATGATAAATTTCCACATAGATATGGGAAAAGAATTGCATGATCCTTTTTTGGTTTGGATAACCATCATGTTTCTAGATGTTGGAAGAGAATGGCCACATACAGGAAAATTTTGAAGGAAAAGAAGCAAAAAGCCAAAGGTCCATTGGACAAGGCAAATCATGCTGTCAAGAGGATGCACATGTGTTGCACTTACTTCCATAAGCAAGGGCATCTTGCTGAAAGGTGTTGGACTTTGAATCTATCAATGCTTCCACAAAAGATGAAGAAGGTGGAAAGAGTAGATGGTAGAAATGGAAAGAAAGATTCCATGAATGATGTATCTCAGGATGAATCACATGTTGATGCTGATGTGCAGACAAAGGAAGGACCTCTGAAATGGATTGGTAAGAAATGGTTAGAGTTCTTATCCAATTAATATTACATGTCTTTTGAAGATGCATTATATCAAATCACATCTATTTGCATTTATTTGGTAATTGAATGCAAGTTGCAGGACTTTACCAAGAATGTAAATGGGAGAAATTGAGTAGGAGGCTCACTTTGTTGCTGCAACATTATATTTCGTTTCAGCTTCAAAAGCACAGTGTGCTTAAGTGAAAGTTGAAGGATGAAATGCATGCATGAGCATGATGTGCATGAACATAGGGATGTTGATGATTTCCTTGTATTTGAACATGTATGTGTAATTAACTTGGAGGGTTGATTTCTTTGTTGTGACATGCATGTAATGTTTACTTGAGAGAAGCTAACTTGATCTCCAAGATGGAGATGACGATGAAGTGTTTCATTTTTTTGAAAAAGAGTCCAAATGATCTTTTTCTACATACTTGCCTTGAAGGGTGATTTGTTGTAAAGGCATGTTTTGTGGGCTTGTAGTCTAGTCCATCATTTGTATGCAAATGTAAGACATGGAGGTGTTCACAAGATGTGAAATCGGTTCCTTTTGTTGAAGTAGTAATTTAGTCCATCAAGTTGTTGTCTATGTTTCTATTGTTGTTAACAGTTGTTGTTGACAACTTTTCAAACAGGTACAAATGAATTTTTTGTGGAGTAGGTGTACTTCACATTTGTTTGAGCCACCTTGGATCAATGATCAAGGAAGAGAAGTTCAAACTACCTTCTATGACCATCTCAGCATGATTTCTTCAGCAAGGCAAGGAGGAAGGTACTTCTTCCCAGGAGGACCAGCACATCCAGGAAGGAAGGTGGTCAAAGGCTTTGGTTCAGAGGCACTATTCAAGGCAAGTGTGTGGAGGCAGAAGGAAGAGGGTTTTGTTACTCTCTTTTACTATTCAAATCAGTATACCAGTCTTTTGGTGATCAAAAGTTCTTTTAGTGGGAAGGCGTGATCCAAAATGGATTTTGGATAGACTTCTAAGTCTAATTGTTCATCAACAAGGAAAATTAAAGTCCAAGGATGCTCCTAGAAATAGCCCCATTGTAGAGATATTTTCCTTCTGAATCTATTGCAACTTGAATGGGCTAAAATGCACTTAGGATGTAGAAGTTATCACAGAAGGAAGTTGCCCTTTGTTCTTTAGAAAAGGAGGCAAAATCCCCTAAAAATGGCAAAAAAAAAACCCTTATAAAGGGAAATCACATCGGAGATGGTCGAAGAGATAGAATTAAGCAGAAAGGGAGGAGACCCTCGATTGTCGATCCTCCACATATCGGGTCAGAGGCAGGCCTGTGCAAATAACATAAGGAAAGCACCCGGGCCAATGCGACATTGTGATCACCAATATTGACGATTGGCAGATTGGCATCGGCGATGCCACAAGGCAAAGGAAGGACCCCTGAGGCTATGTGACATGTGATTGTGATATGTCGCATTGCGACATTGCATCGCAGAGATATAAAGGGGTGATAACATGTCGGACCCGATGGATTTTATAAGCACGGTTCGATAAATTTTGAGTTTTGATATATGTCGGGTTTTCTGTGTATTGATGCATTTCGAGATAAAAACCAAAATACAAAGGAAAAATGCCCAAAGCGATAAAGCCAGAACTGAAGGGGAATTATAGGTGCAATTCATAAAATGTGAGTTCCATAAAGGCGGGATTTAGGTTGGGCCTTAGGCGAAAAGCAGTATTGGGCTGGCTCTGCCCAATCCCACACACTAGTCAACACATGGCTAGTAGAGGAGAGAGGAAAACCACATTTTTGAAGGGGTAACCTTCGTACTCCTAAGCCACCTTAAAATGGATATCGACTGTTGGATCGAAGATCTGGCAGATCAATGGTGGGGATTGCGGTAGTGGCCGAAGGTGGATTGGATGCGATATTAAGGTGGATGGGATAATATTTGAAGCTAGAAGGCATTTTAACGGGTTTTTCATGTATTTCATGTGTCTTTGGGATTTTGCCTAATATGCCTATGTGATGTGATATGCTGCCTAATGGCGGACCCGATAGGGTTTTTAGGGGCAAGTTAATGGAATTTCACATATGGAATTCATGGCTGATAGTGTATTTTCCAGGAAAACCTCTATGTAATGGATTTTCTCTAATTTCAGGTTTTGCCTAAGGAAAATCTTCGAAACCTTTGTAACTGCTCCAGATCATCATGCCACGCTACAAGCGGTTATTTTTACCAACAATGATGCATTTTGAAGCCACAGAGCCACAGATCCATATGGCCAATTGAACTGACAAGGAGCAAGGAAGCCGCAGAAGCGCAAAGAGATGATGATACGCAAAGAAATGACTAGGGTAGTGGAAAAGTTGGGGAAAAGTACCTCAAGAAGGCAGAGAGCCCAATTGAGAAAGAAGGAGAAAGAAAGAGAGTAGAGAAGAGAGTAGAGAGGATGAAAGCTAATGCACAGAGCAACTGAGGGAGTCGCTTGGAGGTCAAGCGAATCATTGATGCACGCAGAGCCAAGAGCCAAAGCCAAGAGCCAGAGCCAAAGCACGTAGCTAGAAAGTCGAGAGCTTCAGAGCTAGGGATAAGATGGTGTCTAAACACATTCTGCTCTATGTAAACCAATGGAGTTGAGCGAGGATCTTGTAAAAGTACTGTTGCCATAATCCTAGAGAGCCTAGTCGAGTTGACTAGATCTCACGGAGATGTAGCCCAAGAGTTTTGGGTGAACTCCCAATTAAATTGTTGTCTTATGTGTTTGTTAGTTGTTGCACTGTTTTACTGTTATATGCATGTTATATCAACATAAACAATGGAATTATAAAGCACATAAATAGTAAAAAATAAACACGAGCATACACCTTATTTTCAAGCACTTATTAATTTTGCATTGGTTAATCATAGTTGTCTTGGGAATAATTAAGATTTGGGAGTGGGAGAGGTTCTTGTAAGTTCACAAGAAGCCTTTAAGCCCCATTTTCAGATCAGACATTCTAAAGGAAGTCATTGTGTTAGAAGATTTGTCTTCGTCTAGTGTTCAATCTATCAAGGAAGTAGAAGAAAAACACAATGAGGAAGCAATGATTCCCACTATGGAGGTCAACAAACAAATGGTTCATGAAGCATTTCCTCTCAAGGAGATGGTGGGAATTGGGTAGCAACTTTGTATTTCCATATGCAATGTTTTGTTTCTTTCTTAAAATATGTGGTAAATTTCGGTGAATTTATAGATTAAGTGTAGTAAGTCGAATAGCAATGAACATACATGGTAGTTATAGGACCTATTTCGAAAATTTTAGGAAAATATTGGACATAGAGCAATCTTTGAATGTAAAGCACCTAGCCTGATTCTAGTTTGATAAATATAAAGCTATTCATTCCTTTAAAAAATAAATTTAATTGAGTTGATATGATATTATTTTACTAAATATGAAAATTCAACTACTCTAGGTTATGACCAACATTATAATTTTTTTATGTTCTTGTGCCAATAGGCACATTCTATAGCGCAGTATGGGTGCAATGTGTAAGTATGTTTGTGCGTGCTCAAAATATACCATATCATATATCTTGAATTTGAATGGATTATAAATTCACCCTTCACAAAAGTTTTAGCACATTAAAATTCAAAATCTTATTATAATTTTTGTTATCATGTCATGTAGAAACATCATTGAATTTAATATTAATA